>JAQIWG010003601.1:0-17548 GCA_034695025.1 Chamaedrilus cognettii | reverse complement strand
CGACACCAGTGCTTTTTAAATTCAATTTTATATTATTATAAACGACTATATTATTGACCTCAGGGGCCGCAGTCACCATAGCCGCGACTGCCTAGCTCGAGCGAGGTTTGAGATCGCACCATCCAATAACGCACGCACGGCATTGGCCATTTAGATGGAGCCATCTCAAAATTAGCTTCAGCGAGGGTGTGGCGACTATGGTGACTACGGCCCCAGAGCCTAGGCTACTATCACGACAGTGACGACATTAGAGACAGTTTCTAGCTTCGATCTACTGGCAGCTGCAGTCATGCGATTGGCCACGTCCGTTAGGAAATTACAGTCAATGGCTTGGTTAGTTACACTGGCCAGCTTGGTGACGCCATCGAGGGGGGGGGCTTGGTGACATCACCAGGGGGGGGGGTCTGAGGTCTGGTGACGCTTGGTGACGGGGGAAGGGGGGGGGGGTAAAAATAACCGAAAAAGTGGTGACGTAATAAATGGATGACCCCATACCAGTTGTGCACTCCCGTCGTAAATTATATTGATCTAAATCACAGGCTACGTGACTGATTGTGTTCCCGAATGGCAGCAAAAAGAGTTTGGTGCGTGTCTCCAAATAGAGGCGGGTTCAACCTTTCAAGCTTCGAGAAGGAGAGATCTCCCGCAGGAGGGAGGGTGGGGGAAGAGAGGGCATTTCTTCTGTGCATTTCTTGGTGGCTTGTAGAATCGACGAAACTTTTCGGTTAAACTCACGAGAGGGATGGGAGGGGTGCTGATTAAAATTTTTGAGGCAAACAATATCAGGATCATGCTTATTTGGGAAGATACGAGTAATTATTTTCTCCTTCTACAGTCGTAATAAACATCTTGAAAGATTGATAGCCCACCAGTGCAATTCTTTGTTCTAGGATTTATAAGGGTAAATGTTTGAACCCATTATTTGATTACAGATAGTACAACTGGGTAAGTTACCCTTTAGTGAGTGCGTTACAGTTTAGACACGGACTGTTAGATAACATATGAGAAGTTTAATACATAAGTAGACCTATACAACTTAAAGCAATACTATTAGCAGCAACAGTACAGCAACGGTGAATGAATTATAATCTTTTCTATGAATACATTTTTAGCATTAGCAAACGTTCACACAGTTTTCAATGCCCAGTTGAGGAGTGACGGATTGGGCATGTCTTACTTTGAACTTGTTCTAAGAGTCGGAAATAAACTGTAATCTAAGTGGAAGGAGTCATAGTCCCGATGGCCCCGTTGATCCTTCAATCTTCCCGGATGAGACGGAACTTGTTGTTTGGCCGGTGGTTAGACCTGTGAACGATTAGCTGTTCATGCACAAGTACATGTGGTCTGTGTTCTTGACTTGCTGGATCATTACGCGACGGTATGACCAGCAGTAGAACGAAGACACGGGATGGTATGACGGCAACCACGTCCTTGCCGCCCTCACAGTTTCTTTCACAAACGTCGGTATAGATCACTGTGGTTTGGGGTGCATCACTTTCTTTCGGACTGAAAAATTGTCCAAAATGTTCAAAAATTTTCCCATATTGCAAGTAATATTCTTGCTCCTATTTTGTTCATTTATTCGTCGGACCCGAGCACAAAATTAATAAAAACAGTTCAAACAGAATACATGTATAGTTTCAAAACACAATCGGAACCTGGTGGGCAGTGTTGTAGTTATCCCAAAGTAACAAGAGGGACTCCACTTGAGTCAACAGGGGGGCCCCTCCGGCTGAAGAAGTCGCGAGTGGGGGTGGGGGGAGGGAGTGCTAGCGTACACTTTCTTGCTTGCATGATCAACGTCATTAATCTGAAGGCAAATTAAATCGTTCGTTACAATTTTTGTCCATTTTTTACGTTGTTTTATTTTTCATTGCTATGCTATTCTTAACAGTGCTTATTCACTTTTGAGATCGCTTTTAAAAGTGCACGTTCATTTTTGAGGTCTTGTACTTTTTGAGGCTGTTCTTAACAGTACTCATACTTTTTTTAAACACGGGGGCCCCGCCCCCCCCCCCTGAAAAAAGTCACAAGGGACGCCTTTTGAGGGCTCCTACGGCCCCTTTTTTGAGAGGTAACAAGGGTTTACCTCGTTTCCTCGTTACCAGCAGTTAACAAGGGGGAGTCTGGCCCTCCCGGGCCCCCCTGTAACAACAACACAGCTGGTAGGATTACTTAGTGAACTAGTTAAGGTTCACGCCGGCGCTTCTTTCCACAGTTCGCCGCAATATTCGTGCGCTCTATGGCCTTTCTCAGGCTTCCCCACACTTTCACGAGAGACCTGGGGGCTAAATCTTTTATTTAACCTTCATAAAAGACGAATCTATCACTGAAAAACGAAACATCGCTCTGAAGGGTCACGGAAGTGCCGAAAATGATCCGACTATCTTCAACTTCAACCCTCTGCTGCACTCCACCCCAATGGATAATTATTTGCAGGGCTGGCGAAATTAGGCACCTTTGCTAAGGGTGCACGAACGGACGCACTGTCGAGCCCGTAATCCGAGCTCCGCGACTTAGACCACTCGGCCAAAATGCTTCGACAACTTTGCTTTAATTATTTGCAACCGAAGTACAATCCGTAAGAGCTTGAAACAGTGGAGCCATTTCTATCACCAGTAGAGTCAATGGCAGGCAAATGATCGACCGAATCCTTGAAAATATTGTCGAAAGCATAAATCAATGCTTCCGCAGCAAGGTTCTATTAAGGTCTGCTTAGTCTCGTTCATTGTAAACAGCCTAGGGTAAAAAAGGTCTCTAGTCGTCGAAACTCCATTGAGAAACGAACCTTAGCTGTCAACGGTCACGGAAGTGCAGAAAATGACGCAACTATACCATGGCAACACTTTTTTGTTACTCCCATTGGCTCTCCCTCGCCCCTCTGACACTTGAAGACCGGTGTCGGGGTTACCGATCAATGACAATTTCTTGAGCCAGAAGCATTATTAGCAGGCGCGGTTCTACATTGGGGATGAGAGGGGATGCACCACCGCAATCCCCACTCACCACGGGGGTGGGGGTTAGGGTGGTGCATCCCCACCGTTTGTATCGGCGTCCGAAGTCGACATCGTACCCAGTCTTTTGATGGGCATGGCATACAGCAGCTGATCTCTCCACGTCTCCGGGCTCAAGTTGATATAGCCGCGGCGTCTGACGAAATCACGCAGCACTGAAATGCTTCTCCAGTTGCGATCCGTCTCCATGGAAGTTTCGGGCACTTCAGCGTCGATAAGTGGCATTTGATCATCTTCACTGGTGTCCTCCTCGATGTCCAGCTCTTCGTGCTTCAGTACAATTAACCGTCGTTGATTCGTCGTCACATCTCTATGAAAAGCGATCTCAAACTCGAACTGGCAATAGAAGCTCTCTAAGAAATGAGGAGTGACCACGCATAGGACACGCTTGCTCGTATGGACTGCATCGACAATGCTCTCCATAATCAATTGACCCGGACAAATATCTCTTTCATGGAAGTAAACCCGGCAGCTGTTGTTCTCCAGAAACGCTAAAAGTTCTCTCGCAAAGACTTGATCTTCGTGTGCAAAAGAAAGAAAGACGTCATACATCATACCTTCTCCAATGCACTCTTCGCGATCGAACGGGTGATACTTAAATTTTTTGTACCATTGGATTCTATATCTGAATTGTATCAGAAAGAATACCGCACATAAAACCAAGATTGCTGGCAATATGACAGCAGTTTCTAAGATCATTGAATCTAGTGGATCTGAACTCGGCTCGTAGCAGAAATCTGTTTCGTTGACGGACCAGATGATTCTGCCATGCAGTTTGGCGGGTGTGTCGCAGTGAATTTTATCTCTTTGATCCAAACGGTCGTAGATGGAGGAGAGCCAGGCCTTGAGCCAACGCTGGTCACAGCTGCAGTCGAACGGGTTGTTGTAGAGGGTGAGTGAGGTGAAGGAGAAGTTGATCGCCTCGACAGAGCGCGGCAGCGTCCTCAGCAGGTTGTCGTGCAGGTAGATCCTGTCGACCTTCTGCAGGCCGACCAGCACCGCCTCGCCAGAAGAGGCCTTGGTTGGCAGCGAAGGCTCGAGGCTTGTCAAGCGGTTATACGAAAGATCCAAAACCTTCAAACCCAAAAATCCGATTTGAGTCGAGAAGACTCGAAGGTCAATGGTTTCGATCTCGTTATGGTCGAGTACCAGGTACTGCAAGTTAACGAGTCCGTCGAATAGACCTGCCTGGAAAATAAACACCGAAGTCTTTATGATTTCAACTAAACGGGCTTAGTTGGAAGATACATTGGAAGATCTTTATCTCTCGCCAAATTGACATGAAATTGAAATTCATGTTTAAAAGGAATGAAATTGCATTTTTGTTAAATCACACAATGAAAAAGGGTTGTAGTTGCTGGGCAAAATATTACAATTTCTCAAGCCGCAGCTAGCAACGTTTTATAATAGTTATATTTGCATATCTGGCAACTGATGCAACCACCAGATATGCAAATATAACGTATGCTACTGAACACCCATTGAAATAAAATATCACACCTGCAGGCGAGTGATGCGGTTGTATCTAATTTTCATTGCCGCCAAAGCGTGCAGCTGAGTGAAGCAGTTGTCTGGCAGAGCGTCCAGTCTATTATAGTCCAGCGTCAGCTCCAGGAGCGTTGATTGGTTGCAAACCTCGCCCGGAACACGCGTCAGTGACGTGTTCTTGATGCTCAGAGTTGTAAACTGTCCGCTGGTCGCTCGCAGAAGGTTGTCGATCTCCTGCGGAAGAGTTTGGACAAGCGCCGGGTCGTCACCTCTGTTTGGACAGATGACCTGGAGCCAGTCCACCCGGGAGCGAAAGTACAGACAGGAGCAGGCTGTCGGACACAGACGTGTGATTGTTTCCTCCGCTCTAGAAGATCGTGACTCCCGCGTGATCAAGGATGAGATGGTTGCCACAATAATGCACCGTGTTAACAAGTGCATTTTGACTGCGGCGTACGTCTTTTATAAAGAAGCCTTTGTGTGTGGACTAGCCGTGTTGTCTAGTAGCCTAATAGTGCCAGCGCACCTTTCGGTCAAAACGAAGGTAGTTTATCGTGGCGTTCGATTGAGAGACTAGACCCGGGACCCTTTGGTGTGCGCGCATTCGGTCAAACGAACGCCAGCCGCCGTTATTAAGGTCACACTAACCTTAAGAAACAGAATGCTGCGTGCAGCATTTGTCGTTAAGGATCATGACGTCAGGTTTGCGAGCAAAGACAAACGACCGCAAGCAGTCGGCGGCTCGACGAGTTTTCTACGGACTTGAGTCTTTAAGGACAAATCTTCCTTCGTTTTGACCGAATGGTGTGCGGGCACTTTAACGCAATGTTCGGGATATTTGAAACAGGTACTGACCTCCCTGTGCACTGCACCGTGACCGTAGTCTATAATTTTGACACAGTGCATACCTATTCTCGAACTTTAAATTGATAAGAAGTCCGACACGCTTGATTGGAGCCGGGCAGCGAATGCGAGTGTCAAGTGAGCCACTTTTAGTAAAGAGAACTGGAGTGAAGATCAACCTTCATCCCACAGCGCTGGACGCCAGTTCTCTTTACCAAAAGTGTCCCACTTGGCACTCACATTCGCTGCCCGGCTCCAATCGAGCGAGTCGGACTTCTTAGCAAGCTTAGAGTGCGTTTGCATATACGCTTGGCTATCGTAAAGGTTTCCGTTGTAGATTTTCACGAGATGAATTGAACCAATGTAGGCCTTCTTTCTTCTTAACGTGCACCATGCATTTTGTAGCGCCAAAAAAGCATCAAAACAACCAAAGAAAGCGGATGTATTACGCAGGGAAGGTCAAACGTAAGCAGCGGAATAACCCAACATCAGTAAATTCTTGTCCTTCCTGTCACTCTCAGCTGGATCGCAGTCTGCTTACTCGGCGAAGTTCCAAAGACGTGACGCAAGAAATGCACCGTTTCCACTTCGCAATATATTTCTACCCAACGGGCATACCGCGACTAAAATGGTCGGTGTGTTATTATGCCTATATTCGGCAGACGTACACGTATGTACGGGCCTGCTAGCCAATAAATTTGTGACACGCTCCGATTGACTTGCGAAATGTCTGTTAATGAATGAGCATCCTAAAAAGTTAAAATCCACATCTAAAGAATAATGGACTTGATTGTAACGTTACGCCTTTTGTGCATTACAGTACTGTAGGCCTTACATCGGTCAAGTTTCCTTCAAAGAATTTCAGCGTTTATGTCAGCCGATTTGTTTCCAGGATTTTTAAAATCGCAATTGTGGTCATCACTGTTGGCCATGGGAGTCTTAATTTTGGACGTTGGTGTGACTAGGATGGTATCAAGACAGGAAGATAATGCTCTCTATTGGGCAAACAAAACGAGCATTAATTAATACTGTGCGATATCATTAATTAGGCAGAACTTAAAATTTATAATTTAAATTTCGCGTTACAATCCACATGTAATTGATAATTGATCTCAATTTAGCAAAGCCCCTTAACGGCAATCAAACGTTCAACTCCGTGAATTAAAGTATTTTATAGCTTCGAGAAACCACGCAAAACCAGGGCCTTTTTGTGCTTCCGAAAACCTATAGGCCTAAGACCTATGAATAGTTTGACAGTGTGTGCTGATTCATAGACCATAAAATTGCAAAATCCATAATTATTTTGACCAGCCGAGCATCGGCGCTCAGCACTGCCACATATAATTCAGTAATAGGGGCAAACATGTAGAAAATAATTAGGCTACAGATGGCAAGGAATTGAAGGGCTTAGTGCACGTACCGCATTGCGGCCAAAAACACGAACCGAGTAAATCGCAGGTAAAGATTTAGCAGGGCACTCCGCGGGCGTGTGTGAGCTTGCTGCAGTCATCTGGGACACGCACTGAAAAACTTCTTTATTACTTATCCGATCGCCACAAAATTTTTATATGTTATAGAACGCTCAATTGTAAGGCGTTTAAACCCGTTTCAGGCATGAATCATATTACTCGAGTTACGTGGTACATGCTCTAACCCCTTCAATTGTGTCACTTTGTGTACTGGAGTAACAGCCAGGCAAAATCGTTACATTGGTCTATCTTTCTTCTTGTCTGCGTTGAGGTGTGGGTCTTATTTTATTATACTGGCGAAAGAATTGCATTTTAGCTTAGTTTATAGACGAGCTTATTTTCTAACATAGCCTATGGGCCTATATTTAGCCTATATGAAAGACGTGCATTGATTTAAATTATCCAAAAATTATATATTTTTTTTTTAATCAGGCCTATAAACAAGCCGGCGATCATGGCGATCACCCTTAAATTATCGCAAGAATGACCGACAATCCTGCGTTCAGTAATTACATTTACCTGAATACCATTTCATAAAATGTTTAATTTTATACCGTGAATTTCTTCCTACATGTACACGTAGCTACTACATTGTACACTACAGTTAAAGGTAGGCTACAGCAGGCTCAAGGCTATGGGAGAAGCTCCTACAGCGGAACGCTTTTTAATCTGTTTCTATAACTTCATGGAATGAAGTCGTATTGATAAGATTGAAAGTGTAACGTGCTCCGGAATCCTTCGTCTAGCGAACTCATTTGTCTACACATTTGTCTCGGCAGCATGGAATAAGTTATACGACGCATAAGTAACCCACCCAAAATGTTCTACTGTGTGCACCCAGTATACACAGTGGAACGGGCATTATAATAGTCTATAGCGTGTATGTACATGGCATTATAATAGTATATGGTATATAGTATATATGGTAATAGTATACCGTATATGGCATTATAATAGTCTATAGCATATAGTCAATGCTGGGTTTGTTTTTATTTTTCCAGTTAATGTTTGATCAGGAGTAGAGGTTGATGAGTGGATTGACAAAAAATGAAGTGCATAATGTAGCGTATGTTTATTTAACTGAAGTTTTTTGAAATTGTATTTGTTGTTATGTGCCTGTATGTGTGTTCTCTCTGCTCTTTTGAGGGAATTAAAAGATATTCATAATCTTGAAAAATTATCTTGGAAGAAGATAACGACATAAGTGTGGGCACGTGAGTGAAGCAGGATATTAATCCAAACACTGAAAAACGATATCTGTATTTAGGCCTATTGATTGGTAGCTAATTAATTTTAGCTTGTGTCGTTAGGCTGGCGGCTTGATTAGCAATTTAAGAACCGCCAGGTGAGGAGAGGTTGGACGCCAGGGACTTACATTCATGATGTCAGAACCGAAAACAGATTGTTTAAATATTAAATAGTCGCGGCGCTAGAAGGCTTCAACTGACGACCTAAAATTTTACTTTTGTACCCCAAAAACACAAAAATTGCTGCCATAAAATTATTTATCGGGCGATCGCTTTAAAACTTATCAGGCTGATGCGCCTCTACACAGCGTATCTGACCATATTTGTCTCATAAATACAACTTCAATACTCTCGGAGTTATGACTGCGGTGTCTCACTGTGTACACTGTACCACTGTAAGCGTTCATCCCCTGCAGAATTGAGAGCATTATAAAAGAATGCAATGTCATGTACACTACTATACAGCAGGCTCAAGGCTACAGAATTGATATGCCTAGTAAACTAGGAAATTCTGCGCTATTCTGGACGTTATTAAAGCTTTATTCCATTGCCAGTATTACTAGCTTTTAACAGGCCCCTTCCGACCAACACTATCTTACTTATAGCTTAATTTTTATAGACTAGGTACAATCTGCCTATTACTTGGAATTTGATGGTGTTGTTTTTGTGTGATGATGACGATTTTGGGGTTTCGATTTCTACACTGCGAGTCAGAAAAAATAGGTAAAAACTTACGGTTGTAATTTTGTGAAATGCTGACTGATTTGAAAAATTCTTTAACCACTACAAAGGGGCTAAATGTTCTACAAATTGCATATGCAGCTTACCAAAACATAGCAATAATGTTATCAAAATAAACTGAGAGAGTTAACGTATCATTTTAATCGATTTACCAATTTAAAAATATCAATTTTCTTCGACTTTTACAAGTTGGATACATTCAATTGAGATTTGTGATAAATACTAATAAATCATGATGTAGTGACAGTATCAGATGTTAGAAATATTGATCTTTCACACTATTAGGATCCTTTATTATTATTATTATTATTATTATTATTGCAACTGTTGCCTGTCATTTAAAGACAAACATAAGAAATCATAATCGACTATGCTATTGTGAAAACGGACGATATTGATCCGTCAACATTATCAGTATGTTGCGGCAACATTATCAGTATGTCGCGGCAACCATATGGCGATGGTTTTGGTAAGCTGAATATGCAATTTATTGGACATTTAGTCCTCTTTCAAGTACTGACATTTTTTTTTATCGGTCAGTATTTGACAAAGTAACAGGCATGAGTTTGGTGCCTTTTTTTACTCACGGTGTAACTACTTGAAGTCATAGGCTACAATTATATAGGAAACTAGGATCACTGTATTAATTAGGCTTCATAGGGCTAAGAATTATGATATTGTTATTGTAGGCCACATCCTACAAATATACCAAACGGACAAGCGGTTAAGCCTTGTTAAAATTCATTTATTTTTCGTTCAGGGTGCTTTCCGTACAGTCATAATAGGTGCCCCTAGCTATATCGTAAAACTTTTGCAAAATTTTAATATTTTGGCCCAATTTTTTCGAAGTTTTCAGCTGAGATAATTTGACACAAATCAATGAATTTGCAACGGGTAATATACTTAGGTTCAATAGTTCTTAAACTTTTTCAAAGAAAGTCTAAAAATCTTTTGAACAACACACTGAAGCCAAAACTATAGAATCATGTGATGCCTGTCGGCCATTGCGCTTCTCCGGCAAGTTAGCAGATCAAAATTCACCATTTGTTGCAAGCTAGCACATAAATATGACTTGGCCAACAGTCCAAAAAAATGACAAAAGCTGAACATGCGGTATTTTATGAAGCATGACTTCATCCACTAATTCTTGCAGCAAGTCGAGCCACATCGCTTCAGTCAGCTATGCGGCTGCCAGTCTCGCCTCTTTCATCAGTTTTGTTCTATTCGTTTGATCATGTATTGCTTGCCTGGATCACCACAAATGGTAAAAAAGACAGGTTTAAGTCTGGAAGCTTGCCGGGGAAGCGCAAAGGCCGACAGGTTTCTTGTGTAGGCCGCACTGTACTGTTCACAACGATTTTTGGACTTTTCTGAAGAAGCTTAGTAAATTTTGAGCGGAAATGAATGTCTTGTTGAAAATTCACAACTGTATGTCAAATTATCTCATTTGTAAACCCCTCAAAAATAGAGCCGATGTCTTAAAATTTTAGGCCCAATTTAAAACTGCGATCAGCCGAATATTTAATGTAGATAAGTTGATTTAAAGGTAATTATAGGTCATAATAGTGTAGTCGATTATAAGGTAGGCTTTAAAACTAGAGGCATGTGCACTCACACCAGCGACATGACGTGGGATGGGTCGACATTTTCTTATAGAAAATCTAATAGACCTACATGTACTTTGAATGCAGTCCGTTTCGAAAGATAAACTAAATTACTCACAACCGCGGGTGGAGGAAATAAAGCGCTGCAGTTCACCGAACACGTCACTTACGATTTGAGGGATTGTGCAAACTTCGGACGTTATGTACAAACTTAAGTGTGACGTCGCTGAAAATCATGAAAAACATCAGAGTGGTGCCAGGGAGGTGGGGCGGAGAAAATGCAAAGGGGGCGAATTTGAAGCGTCGAAATATAACATTCGGGGTTTTCTTTTCCATCATGGGAGTTGATAATTGAGACTGGGAGCTAAGTTGATTTTACCCCTCAAGTTAAGAGATGAAACCCCTCCACGTGCCCCTCAAATCGCTCAACAAACTCCTGTACTTGGTTCCCCTCGTAGTTGACGGAATCCAAGTTCGCCTAGATTCTCAATTTAAGCTAATAAAAGACATAAATTGAACTTAAACATCGTAAGAAATATGATTTCATCTGCCTATAGTTTGATCCCCTCTTCCATCGGGCATCTCACCTGGGCCCCTTAGTTGCAACCCAAAGCATCTCTTATTACCACCAGATTCAGTTGCATGTGCCTCGCACTGAGTGATTCTTCCTTCCTTATAAAAGAATAGTTCTTAGAGAAAATCTTCCTTTGAACGTCTTGTGGATATCATGTGATTTTTGTAGCAAAGGAGCATGCTCTAAAGACTTGAGTGCAAATTTCGAGACGAAGAAATTTAGTCCATTTCGCAAAAAAACTAATTAAATATCTACATTTTTATGATGTCATATTGTCGCTTTCCATAGAATGTATTAGTGATCGCTAGTCAGTGGAAACGGAGCCTGGTGCCAAAAATACACAGACGTAGATGTAGTAGTCAGACCTACTTCAACTTCTACGACAGGCAACTGGTCGAGAAATCAGCGTGCCGCGCACCGACGTTCGACCTCCGTCCCCATTAAAATGAGCTTAAAACAAATCTTGGGACAGAATTGCGGTGTAATCAGCTGCCTGCTTTGTGCTTTTAGGTACAACGGTGTAGGACTGTTGAATTGCAATACTATGGCGGACCGTATTGTCTACATCGTCTTTACGATGTTGCTTTGTCAACACAAGATACGCTTATGTTCATCTGATTGTCAGGAATCATATTTGATTGATGACTTGATTCATGTGAACTTCATCTGCGGATCCATAAATCAACTTCCTATCAGCCAGTATATATCCTCTTTGTCGGTGGAATTCATCAACTGCACTGAATTGCCAGCAGGACTATTCATCAACACTTCTGCCTGTCTTTAAAGACTTGTACTCTCAGCGCCAGCATCTCAGTCACCCGCGATCAGAAGCTTTTCCGCCAAGACACTCGATGGTCTCAACAACCTGAAAGAATTGCAAATAGTGGGCTTCGGTTTTGTCAACGTTGCTGATCCCCTATCACTGACCATTGTAACTCGCCTGCAGTGTTTGCATTTAGATGGATTTGGAGGAGAATACATGTCTATTTCAACTCTAACTACATTTTTGCAGGGCCTAGCATGCACAACAATCCAGGGAATTTTCTTGAAGAAGGTACGTTCCCCGTATAGCACTCAAGATCCTTTATTTAATTTCACTAATGTATTTGCAATTCCAAATGTGACAATTACAAGCCTAGCCATTGACGATTCTGCAATACGCTCGTTGACGGAAAGACTATCGAAAGTTCTACCTGATTTGACATATTTGTCTCTTTCCATATCTGGTATCTCTGGCATTGACGTCAATTCCATTTTGGATATCGTATCAATTGAAACCAAAATAGAAAGCGTGCATATATATACGGTTATTTCGGCCTCGCAACAGCAAACTACGGAGAATTTTTCAACTCTTACCCAATCGATCAAGACATTCTGGAAATTCAGCATAGATATCGCAATTCTTCATGCTTTTTGGGTCACAATTTTGCATTTTTTCCAGCAGCAAAATCCATCTCGTTCAGCAATATATCTGGCTTTCCGGTTGACTTACCAATTGACATTCCAATTTGCTTTTGCGAGAATAATGTGTTGGAATATATTGATTACACTAACAGCCCTCTTCCGTCAAAACTTCCACTTGTCACAGGACTTCGTGCACTGAAATGGCTCATTCTGCAAAATTCAAGTATGACAAAGTTTCACCCACTACAAGTGTCAGAACTACCACAACTAAAGACCTTGGTGCTGGCGCAAAACTATCTTCAAACTTACTTTGCAACTGAAAACGATTCAGTAATTTTCCACAATGGATATAACATTGTGACATTAGATCTTTCGAATAGTCAGCTAACGTACATTTCATATCTTGAATCCAGTTCCCTCGTCTCACTTAAATACCTGAATCTGGCCGATAATGAACTCGTAGATGCTGACTGGATGCTGGAAAATTTCACAAAACTGACTGTGCTCAACCTGAGCAACAGTGCAATTGAACAGCTTACCACAAAGTTCATGAAGCAGTTGAATTCTCACCGAGAATCAGGTTCTCTTCCTCTTGAGATCGATCTGAGTAAAAACCCGTTAAGTTGTCTCTACAATGCGACGACTTTCGTCATATTTATGCAAACACAAACCATGATAAAATTTACTCGCTTGGGTGCTTACCAAACTTGTATCGCGATGGAACGTGGCCCAATCTTATGCTCGTCAATACGAGCGCGCTAATAGAAGAATGCGCACCGCTGAACACCATAAAGAACAACTCAGCGTGCCCTTGTGACTTCGCAACACAGATACTTTACTCACGAATCCGTTATGCCCTTGTCGAACATTGTTGTCAGGCCACCGACGACATGTACATTTCACTTAAATGCTTTGACTTAAATACAACGAATTGCATCGACTACCGCACCACTGCGCCGTTCATCGGAATTGTAGTCGACGGCGTTTCGTTCATGATCCTGGTGTTCATAATAATTGTTTACATCATCTTCAAAAAACACTCCCGTCGGATGGAATATGGGCAGATAATAGAATGTCTCGGAATTAAGCAAATCGTGAGATTTCTGGGGCATCTGCAGCGAAAAAAAACGAAATCCATGGAAATGCATCGAGAATTTGCCCACAATGCTTTTATAGCATTTCACCCGGATCAGCGACTAGGCTTGGAAGATGAACTTTTTTACAGACTGACTGCCATGGGTGTCAATTTAATCCGGGATAATGATCTGAGATTCGGGTCAATCATGCATGAAGCCCTACAAGAAAGCATTGATACTTGTCGATACATAGTTTTTATTCTCACTCCAGAGTTTCTGTCGGACGCATGATTCAAGGAAGTAACGAGATGTTCAATGAGCAGGCTGCGAGCCATTGGGCCGATTGTATATCGATCACTTCCGTCTGACGAAATGGATGAACGCATTCGAAACATTATAGAGTTCTGTGCACCAATATATTGGTCGGATCAGGCGGAGAAACAAGAACACATCATCAAGGTGATTTACAACAGACTGATATTCAAATTAATAGCAGAACTCGAAGAAGTTTCTTGCTTCGAACTTGATCATGCAATAGTGGACAGCCGACATGGTAGGCCTTCGGATGGTTTAACATACAACCTAATTTTGAATTTAAACTGCTTTGCTTTCTTAATGACCTTAGGGCCTAGTTTCTCCAACATGGATTTCATGATAGTCCAGGATTTAGCCTATGCAAAAAGGTGGATTAAATCCTGAACCACTATTAAATCCGTGTTGAAGAAACCAGCCCTCCGTATATGCAACGCGATAAATCACCTGAACACTTGTGTGATGGATCAGTTAGTGGGGATTCAGTCGCGGCTATTTTAAGCTAAATTTGTGAAATAGTCAGAAATGTGCCGATTGGCTATTGCAATTTTGGAAAATTGACTAGGATATATTCTGAAAAAGAATTGCAAATACAGTGAACGCATCCCAAAAGCATCACTTGAAAGTTCAAATAGGCGCCTAAAAAGGCCATCAAAATCTAAAAAATTTGCTAACAAAGGCCCCCCGAAAAATACCATGCGTCTCAAAAAACGCTTTTACTTTTCTTCTCAACAATACCTTCTCCCTCGTGAGAATATCGTTGAAGAGTTCTGTCGACTTGTACCCTGTCAAAGAAATGACCAATTTCCATCTTTTAGGGTCGATCTGCAGAAGCATAGCAGAACTGAGAGCTTGTCTGGGTCTGGAACCTGGATGCAGTGCGAGAGGTGCACCAAGAATTAGACTGAGAAGAATTGAAAACGTTGCGAAAAAGAATCCAGAAAAAAACCAAAGCAGAAATGAGGTGAATGGAAAAGGACGTAGATGAGGGCTGAAAAGGAGGTGGAAAAACTTGAAAAAGAGTTTAGAGACTTGAGGATTCGCTGAAGAAGGCAAAGTGGATGGTGGGTGGCCATGGCTGCAGGCCACAGAAAGTAGGAGCGTATTGCCTATGGCCTACCCCTGCGTAAATAGGGCATGCGGTCTCAAGCGCGCGTTCGTGCATGTAGTCGTATCATATTTCTTTCAGTGACGGTTCCAGAACATGACTCAGCTGAAGAGCTGTTGCCGACGCTCGTGTCATCTTTAGCTGCGGAACCTCAGCAATGGATAACAGAACGTAGAAGCATGGTCGGGCAGGAATGCTCGCGCACCTACGATCTGCTGACCACACGAGCAGGAAAGTTGAATATTGCCAATTTTTCTCACTATTGCCATTGTTTATTGCCAGTCTTATGATTTGTTTTGTGCTAGATCCTAGTCAAACGCCATCCTAGTGGCTAAGGCGTCTGACTCCCAATCAGAAGTTTGCGAGCTACGGATTTTGCAGGGTCGTCACTAGGCTCCGGGCGTGGAGAGCGGCGCTTTGTGCGGCCCTTCGCACTGTGTCGTGGAAGTCACCTGCAGGTGCGACTTGGCAAGTGTGTTTACCACCTAGCGTCCCAAATCAAGTAACGTACTTTTTCTCCCTGCCACCGGATGAAAGTTAGACCATCCGGTCTCTTCCGTCAGTCCTGGAGCAGCCAGGTTCCAAAGAACCAAAGGTCCTTTGGCGGTCGGCATGTTGGCGCGAGAGAATGCACGACAGAGCATGTGATTGATGTTGTAAATGGTGGACCATTCTGCCTGTGTCACGCTTGAAGGCCTTCATGCGAGCCTGTGAGTTCCTCGTTGACGGTTTACCCACGAGAGCTCATATATGTACGAACACCACAAGTGTGGGGTTCGCACAGATTTCTTCCTAACCGTAGGCCGAGCGACACGCGAATTGCATCGTCGTCCAATCGGAGGCCGCAATTTATTATCAGCAGTGCATGAAATCGGTCTCCGCTGTGAGGTGCGCCGACTGCTAACAGCCCCGCTTTGTCCCTTACATCATGAGCAGATGATTGCACCAAGGCCATGTCGGCGACGTGAGGTCTGTCCCGTGTCTGCTGACTGACAGCAGCTGCGCTCACGGGGTCTGACTGATTTGACCCAATATCCACATGTGATAAAAATACGCTGTGTTGTTAACTCTTTTTAACATCCTGACCTGTAAATATCATTAACCATGTGATATTTTGCGGTTCTTCAACTGAATAATAAGATTAAGTCTGAAATAAATTGAAGTCAATTCATAAATTAATAATAATTGAATAAAATAAATTGAATTTAGTCGAATTAGCGAAGTGCAAAATCCCAATTCAAAGTGTCAAATTTTCTTGCAGAAGTTCATGAATGGCTAGAAGATTACAGTTTTTCAGAATCTTGTGCAAGTTTT
This sequence comes from Chamaedrilus cognettii, assembly GCA_034695025.1. NCBI lineage: Eukaryota > Metazoa > Annelida > Clitellata > Enchytraeida > Enchytraeidae > Chamaedrilus > Chamaedrilus cognettii. The sequence goes on along the minus strand of JAQIWG010003601.1, from coordinate 1,354 downwards.
TAAAAATACAGTAGGCCCCTGGGCCTACTGTATTCCTGGCTCACTACGGTAGTGAATAATCTAGTTTCAGTTGCGTTCAAAATAGGCTGTGCTTCGGTTATTGACTATTTAGGCCTATAGTATACCTGTCCGTGCTGCGAGAATCAAATCTGCGCCAATACATCTAGAATCTTGCTAATGTTGCCAGGAAGAAATTTGAAAATGAAATCAGCAGGCGTACAATACAACATAGCTCTAACCCCAACGCAGCCCTAACCCTAGCTCGCTAATGCTAACGCAACCCTAACTCTAATCAAATCTTAGGCTGCTTGAGTTTCAATATTACAAATTCCTCCAGACACCGGTAAGCAAATTACCAGGAGTCAAGATGGATTGGGACAGATTTCATTCTCGCAGCCTGGCTGCTCAATCTCTGCTAAATTGTGCTGCAATACTGTGGGCGTGTGAAATAGGCCTAAATAGGGGGCCTACACAGGGCCGTAGCGTGACCATTCTCCGCGGGGGGGGGGACAAGAATTTTCGGAGGGGGGCAGACATTTTGGCGCTCTGCTCACTGCACGACGTTTGTGACACTTTTCTCTTTGAATTGAACTCACGAGCGGGAGAGAGGGGGGATACTGACAAAAAAAAATCGAGCCGCTCTTAACAGGCATTATCCATATTTTCCCTATATGATCAACATATCAGGCTAAGCAGGGGGGACACGACTTGACTCTACACTACACAGAGCTGGGAGGCATATTTTTCATTTTTATCAGAGCAGGGGAGGGGCAAAGGCTTCATTTTCATAAAGAGTAAGGGGGGCAAGCCAAGAAGCCAATAGTAACTTTTTGGGAGCAGGGGGGCAGAGACTCCAGAAGGGGGGGCAATGCCCCCCCTGCCCCTCCCCCTCACGCTACGCCCCTGGGCCTACATAACGCATTCCGCGTTTAATGTTTGATTAATCAAGTAATAATCAGGCCCGTAGAGTGAGGGAGGGGAGCAGATGCGGCCTTTTGGCCCCCCTGCTCAGCCTCTGCTCCTCTTGCACGCTGAAAATGTTGCATTTGCCCGCCCCCCTTCTCTGCCCATCACGTTGCTTCTACGCTTGCATGACAGCTTATATCTCCTCCACAAACAGTATGCCAAGCCAAGATTTAGTTTTTAAAAGCCTCCGTCACCACCACCCACCTCCCGCCCCACCCGTCGTGAGTTGTGTGCGAGAGGCAAGCGCAGCGGGAGAGGCAGTTGCAGGCTAGACCGAAATAACCAGTCTAGCTTAAACTAGCGGACGTAGAAAGTCCCGGTCAGGGGGGGGGGGGGGGGGGGGGGGGGGGGGGGGGGGGGGGGGGGGGGGGGGGGGGGGGGGGGGGGG
>JAQIWG010003600.1:0-17552 GCA_034695025.1 Chamaedrilus cognettii | reverse complement strand
AGATGGGAGCGGGGGGGTTCGTGGGGGTGCAGGGGGGGCGGCTAACTCCCAGGGGCACTCACAGGGAGCGACACAGGTCAAATTGTCACTTCTCCGGATTCGGCTTTGACATTTGATTTTTGTGTGTAACTATTGGGAGTTTTTCAGTTGAATCTTTGATTTGAATTTCAGATTTATTTGATTAGTTGCAATGATGAATGGTTTGGGCTTGTCTAGTGAAAGCGTTATGTGATACTACTCAAATATGACAGCAGTAGGGCAGTACTGCAACTAGTATTCGCTATTAATCTACAGTATAAAAATTGTTCTGATGCTTGTATCGTGTTTGGATCTCTTATGAACCCCCCTCTCCACTGAAACAAGCGCGGTCACAACCCCCCCTCCATAGGCATAAGCAAGCGTACACTTTGACCCCCACCCTCCCCATTCATGCATGCTAAACGTACGAGCCGCTACATGACGTGTTCTCGGACATTGATGGCGCAGTTTTTCCGAGTGGATATCAGATTTATTCATTGTGCATTTTTGCATATAAAACTAACGTTGACTCGCACTAACTCTAGCATCAACTAGCAGAACTCAAACTTTCTTTTTGAGAGGGGAGGCATGATATTGTTTAATTTATAAATTTGAACGTCTATTTTTTCCCTAAACTTTTTTCCCCCGGCTTCACGGTGGCGGTGCTCGTTGTTTGGCAGGAGGGGAGCGGCAGTCAGTCGTACGGCGGCGGCCCCCTCACGCAGGGGGGCATGAGTCAGAACCTGAGCATGAGTCAGCCGGGGGGACCCTCCGCGTTCAGCCAGCTGCCCGATCTCTCACAGGTTGGACCTTTGATCGTTTCTTTTGGACAGACTTTGTGTCTCCGACGACTACATTGGACGCTGAAACGGACGCTGCCCATATCATTATCATTGTACCATTACGCAGACCAAGTTTGCTACTGTGAAAAGAGAATAGATGTGCAGCCCAGAGCTCCCCGGCGAGTCATAGGCGGCGACTAAAGAAGGAGAAGCAGTTTTTTGCTCGATTCCGAGGCACAGAACCGGACTGTAATAGTATTTGTTAACACACAGTGTACACGGTCCTCAAACTACCAAACCAGGTTTGGTATTGGGTATGGCGTTCGGGCTCCCTTGCACAGAACCGGACTGTATATAGTCTTGGTGCTACACGCGGTCTCTAAACTGCAAAAAACAAAAGCAAACCTAAATCTGCTCATCACTACTGTGTTTGCTAGTTCTAGTGTTACGTTACTATATTCGCTGTGTACTGCTGCTGTGCCACAGGACAGCTACATGCTGGACGAGTTTAAGTCTCAGGCGGACGGCATGCTCTCCCAAGACTCCACGTACCAAGGGGACCGCCCCTACTACAACCCGCTCTCACAGGGCCCCACGCAGTTCTCGCAATATTAACCCTCCCTGCACCCTAGGAGGGTTATAGCCCCCCCTCCCCTCGGACCGACCAAATGGTCCAATCCTCCCTCTTTGGCAAATGGAGAGAAGCAGAGTTACCACCGCCACCTCGAGAAAAGAAAAATTTCATAGATAAGGCGACATACGAGCACTTGCGTCGTTGCCCTGTCGAATGAAAGATGCAAAGGGCAGTGGTGGCTATGGAAGGAGATACGCATCCCCCCCCAAGTTGAAAAGGGCATAGCGTCGCCATCGATAATGGTTGCTGCTGCTGGCAATTTGCAAGATGAAGCGATGATGCAAGATGGCACGCTTGCACAAGGTTGCACGCTTGCACAAGGTTGCGTGCTTGCACACAGTTGCATGCTTGCACATTGCAAAGGTTGCGCACAGATTGCACAATGCAGATTACAGCCCAACGACGATGCAAGCTCTTGTACGGAGGGACAAGTTGGAACAGTTGAAGCTCATGGAGGAAGGATGGACAGAGAATGGAAAAAGGAAGAGGAAAAGGGAAGAAATTATGGAATCTGTGGAAGGATGGAACTGGCGGAGATATGAGTAGGTGATGGGTGTAGATAAAAACCAGCGTTGCCACACAAACACTGTCCGAGTTTAACAGCATTTAAGGTTGGAGCAAGTTTATTGTGTAGCAGTGTGGCAACGAAGAGAATTACCCACCGCGGCAGAAAAAGCAATATACCAAGAGCCAAAAATAGGATAGATAGCGAAGGAAGCTACAGACCTGTGCAACAAATGGTAAGTTTCCAGATATACGGCAGGCACAACAACAACTGGCAACTTGTGGCATTTGGCAAGAAGTGAAACTAGCAACATGTGGCATGCGGCAGGAAAGTGGAATTGCCAACATTTGACTGTGGCAAGGATTGAAATTGGCAACGTGTGGCATGCAGCAAGAACTTGAACTGAAAACGTGTGGCATGCGGCAAGAATTTAAACTGGCAATGTGTGGCGTGCGGCAACAAGTAGAACTGGCAACGTGTGGCAAGCTGCCAGCAGTGGAGGGCAGGCGAACGTCTGATATCAGGACTGGATGGCTAAGTGATAGTGATGCTGCTCCGGTACTGTTCAACACTACGAGGCTCATTGTTTATTGCTCTTCATTTTGGCTTCCTACTTCTCTTTCTTTTCTCTTGTTCTTTTTCTAATCCTTTTTCTCTCTGTATCTTTATTCTTCTATCTCTATCTCTGTATCTCCCTTCTATCTTTCTCTTTCACTTGCTGAGCACTGTTTGATGGTTTCTCTATGTTCAGTCAAAATGTGTTTGTTTCTCTTATGTTGAAGTTGGTTATGACTGCGTTAGCCGAAAAGGCGGCCCGTTTATTGACCGTTGTTATCTGTACCGTGATTGGCCAGGCTTTCGGCGAATCGGGTTGGTCGATGGCGGTGATTGGTTGGTTGAGGATAGACAGAAGCGCTATCGGATAGAAGGTCCCACTTTGGACTAGTGTGCACGATACGTTTGGAAGGCGAGAACTTAGCATGAATGCATCATAAAGCCCCTGCAAAATGAATTTGGTTTTATGGTGAGAACACAGCTATGACTTGAATATAAACGTGGTTGATTGAAATGTTTTTTTTCTTGACTCATAAATGCTAAAAGATGCTATTAACGATTTCTTTTATGACGATACTGTGTTGGGTGTTTGAAGGCTACGTTAATTAAACAATTCAATTCTGAACGAAGATTCTAGACAAGAGTTCGGTTTAGCCCCGATAAAATACGTGTGGTGTTACGCCTGCTCAATATAAAGCAGGCATGGTACTATTCTAAAGCTTTCAACAACTGCTTTGACCTACCCCACTAAAGTCTATTTTAAGGTGTAATCCTACGACTGGTCTTCTCAAATTAGGTGTACAATTTACCAAAACAACTTTACTGTCGTCATAATACGCCTACTAAACCATGATTATGGTATCAAAGAAGAAAAACTCTGTTTTTCGTGAAATGTCTAGATAGAAGAAATTGCAGAAGTCTTGAACAATAGTTAGGTAGTCTTTTAAAACAGTCAGCTGTGTCAGGATCAAGTTATTGACTAGCTGCAGTTGTATTGGGTCGGCAGATTGTTGTTTGTCCATCAGAAATATGATATTGTTAACTTAAAAGGATTCAATATCCAGCATTGATCCCGTTGCTTGGGATATATCACTAGATTTAGGGATATTTAATCGATTTAAGGATCTGATTTTCAACACAAAACCTAGATATCTGAGGATATTTTTTTATGGCCCATTTTATAATGAGAGCGGGGGATATTTTTGTCAAGAAATGCAATCTAGGGATATTTGTGGCCGAGATCCCCAGAATCTAGGGATATTCCGTTTTGGCCCAGTGGTATCATTGGTATCCGGTATCGTATTAATTTGTACTGCTGTAGATGCAAAAATGGACGAGAAACCTGATAATTACTGTTTAGATACTGTAATATTTCGTCTATGGTCTGAAGGCTGTCACGACCTCAAGATTTAGGTTTAAGATTTTAGGAATTTGTTGCGACGCTAAGTTGTTTTTGGTGATTTTGTTGAAAAGATTACTTTAGCATGGATGTGAGACAATGCACGATGTTGTTAACGCTGGGTTGAAACTTTCTATTCGCTTAATTTTAATAATTGTCGGATATCAAGATTCGGTTATTTTCATTGGTAATTGATGTAAAAATGCTATCTTTTGATATTGACTATTCTAGACCTTTGATCTGGGCTGTAGAACTTTAATTATTCATTTTTGTCACGATAATCTGTTTCCATTTTAAATTCAAACTAATTCAAACTAATTCAACTAATTTTGCTTTGTTGATCTTGAATTAATTATTTATTATACAGTAATAACTATTCGTTTCCGGATAACAGTATAATATCGGTATACTTAATTGGCTTTTGATTGAATTAAGTTGCAAATGTAGAGTCATCGTTTAACAATTCAAGATCACAGTTAAAAGTGACTATTTAAATTACTCTAGTTTTGGATGTTGAACGCAGTCGGATTTAAATAAAAAACATTTGATTTAAGGTTTATTGTCGGTGATGAAAAGAATTTCTACTGTTAGAGTTTATTTAGGAGTTGGATTGAAAGAAAACATTCTATTTAGATCACATATTTGACATCCACAATAAGATCTTCTACTGAAGCAAGGGAATTATAAGCCACTTTGCCATATTTATAGCTTCTTTGTAGTCTAATCTTTTGATCCGACGCTTTAATGAGCAGTGGCATTCAGTAACTTTCTTTAACATCATCAACCAAGTCTACAATGTAAATCAGTAAATTTTGCTGGCATGAATGCGTCATAGACTTCATGCCATTTTTTCATAATAAGCATAATTATTGATGTCACATTTGAATTTTTTTTAATTCTGCATTTTGTTAAAATAATGGTCTATTTGTTTCACGCAGAACTTGCTAAAACCACTTTGGCAGGCTGGCTGTAGATGAACTGACTAATCGCCTAAAAAAAATAAGGAAACGACGCCCAAGAATAGCTACATATATCTCGACTAGCGAGAGAGTCATTGACAAAATTTCAGTAAATAAAATACTATCTGTTACAACGCTTGGGGGTGGGTAGGAGGTAGGGATTTTGTTATAGCCCGCTATAAGTAAGGAGTGGGGCCATGGGTAGCGGACAATAGGCCCCTAAATGTTAACGGCCTATGTAACAATTCGCCCCAAAATTGACAAAAATTTGTCGAAAAACTGTTTCTTAGAAAAATGGAGTACAAATGATATTTTGATAACTTCAAAATGTCATTTTTGCTCCATTTTTCAAAGAGATGTAAACTATCATGCAGCCTACACAAACGCTGATGCAGAGTATTTATAACTCCTCGCATTTTTAGAGATACACACTCCGACACCGCCCCCCCTCCCCCCCTCCACTCCCTTCAACAAAATCAGAGCGCGGGACACCCATTAGGGCTATAATTCTTGTTGCTTAACCGCGACGTACGCTAACGCGCCTGCTAATGCCCCCGTCCCCTCCAATCCCCTCGGTCGTGAGCTGTCATGGGTCATAGGATTGAAATTCTCCGTTACTACCCCCGCCCCTCCGTTGCTCCCCCCGGTCGTGAATTATTCACGGCAAGGAAAAATGATTGTTTGTCAGAAAAAAGTGGATTTTCGTGAAATGTTTTATGTCACCCCCTGAGATAAATTTCTGACACCTCTCGTAAAAATTCTGGCACCCCCACCTAAAAATTCTGACACCCCCCCCTTAAAATCAAAAATGGTTTCCGCCCGCATGTCTATTTCTACGCTTCTTGATTTAAACTCAGTCGGGACAGGGGGTGGGGTCTATAGTGACGGAAGTCCTTAGGGAATTATTGTGCCAGCAAAAATCTTTATTCTTCTTCAATTTATGGGCCCAAAAATGAGTAAACCCTTGTTACTAGGCCTCCCCCCAGAAGAAAGGACAATAGGTCATATTATAAATTTTTCCTTACAAATTTACTATGCATGTGTTAATAAATTCTTTCACGCATAATTTGCACCCACTGGGCCGTGGGCCCTCCCGGGCCCCCGGGCGGTATGAGCGGAAGGCCCTAACGACGGCCATGCATGGTGCACCCCAGTCTATTTTACGACGGCCCGGCTAGGGGTGGGTCGTGTACAGGCCCGCTGGTGCACCCCCAGTCTGTCCGGATTGAACTTGCGCCCACAGTTGGGGCAGGCGACGCGCTGCGAGAGCGCAGATTCAAGATTCGCGTCGTTCATCTCCTGGACCGTGTAGCTCGTCCTGCCCGTGGAGCCTCCCGCTGTGACACATGCAACTGAAATCAATAATAGGCCTAGTTGATATGCCGCTGATTTAGCGCTGATTTACTGTTGACTTACTTTTAGTTATTTAGTTATCGGCAGCACAAAATATGTTGTCGGCAGCATAAAACAAGTTGTCGACAGCAAAAGGTAAGTTGTCGACAGCAAAAATTAACTTGTCGACAGCAAAACACAAGTTTGTCGGCAAAAAAAAAGTTGTCGACATAAGAAGGCCAGTTGTCGGCCGCATAAAATAAGTTATCGTTAGGCCTAGCATAAAACAAGTTGTCGGCAGCATAAAACAAGTTGTCGGCTGCATAAAATAAGTTGTCGGCAGCATAAAACAAGTTGTCGGCAGCATAAAACAAGTCTCTCACCGGGTCCCCCCCCGCCTCCTCCCCCCATGCCCCCTCCCCCCATCATCTCCGGTTTCCTCGGTTCCGGACGCCTCTGTCCCTTGGGGAGCAAGTCGTTCTCAGCCTTCCACTTTTTGAGACACTGTGGCTCGTGGATGGAGATGGACTGGGTCCCGAACTCGCGGCCGCAGATGTAGCAGAAGACCATCTGGGGTCGAGGCATGACGGCGCCGGCGTGGGTTTAGCTGAAAAGCAAAGGATCGGGCGCTAGAATAAGTCAAGGATCGGGGCACGAATGAGGCACGAATGGGTTTAGAAGTCCAAGTTATGGTGTTAAACCTGTAACCTATAGCTTCTGACGAACCAAGGACGGATCCAGGGGGGAATGGGGGGATGCACCCCCCCCCCCCCCACACACCCACCATCATGGACAATTTTTTGGCGTCAAAAAATTGATAATTGTTGATAAACAGTGGCGGATGTAACAATGCGCGACGTTGAGCGTAATTAAAAAACCAAATGCATCGAGCCATCTCAAGTAATGCTTCAAGTTCTAAGTTAAATATACACATAGGCTGGTAGGCCAGTAGGCTAGTAGGCCAGTAGGCTAGTAGGCCAGTAGGCCAGTAGGCTAGTAGGCCAGTAGACCAGTAGGCTAGTAGGCTAGTAGGCTAGTAGGCCAGTAGGCTGGTAGGCCAGTAGGCTGGTAGGCCAGTAGGCTAGTAGGCTAGTAGTCTGGTGTGAGAAAGCGACAAACTTTGATTACGAACATTATGAATAGAGCTTACCGGTGACACGGAGGCTAAAATTTAAAACTTCTCGAACACTGACGGTACCCTTATTGAATTGTTGTTTCTATAGTCAAATCGGACAGAACCTAGTAAGACTATACCCTAGTCCCTGGTAGAATATTGCGTTTCAAGTAGGCCTACTAGCATTTTGCGATTTTTTTGGTTTTTCTATTTTTTTAAAGTTTCCTAGTCGAACCTAGTAGTTTCCTACTCGAACTATAATTGTAAAGCGACTTTGACAAGATTAGGCCTTTCAAAATGACGACATCTAGCAAAAGATAGTGTAACCGTCTGAAACAATCGATTTCTCAGATCAAAGAGCAAATTTACTACTTGGTCTGAGATCGATTTAGGCCATAGAAAGTTGCTATTTTCAGTTTCACGATGAATAAAGTAGTCTACTTTCTGAAATAGGGCCGTAAATCTGTTGGTTCCCTTTTATCAATTTTAGTTTTCACGTTTTCGAGTAGGCTAATCTAAGTTTTAGGCTCACAAATGAGATATATGCCAGTTATAGCGTAGGCTTTGCCTATTAGGCAACATATAGTCTGTATGTATATTGCACTTTTAACGCACCAAAAATATGTCATGCAAAACGGAGATGGAAAAACATCATTTTCTTGAATCGTAGGTGCGTCTGTCTATAGCAGAGCTGCGCGAAGCAGAATAGACCTGGGTCCGGTTTTTCCAACACGGATTAAACGGTGATTCAGGATTTAGCCTATGCAAAATGATGGGTTAAATCCTGAACCACCATTAAATCCATGTTGGAAAAACCGGCCCCTAGCCTATCTGAAAGGCATAGGGCCTAGACCTACTGCAGCTGTGGACCTGCGGTACATGTACACCGTGGCTTGTCAATTCATTAATTCTCAATTTCAGTGAGAACGTTTATTGTGTTCCGTAGCTATTGAAGAAATTTACTGGATCCTTTACTTTTGAGCCACGGTGTAGATGTGAAAAACTTTTGTGAATAATAATTCTTGACATATGCCTACATGTAGGCGGCTAGTCTGAAACGATCGCAAACCCCAACCTTCAAATACAAACTCTCGAGTCTCAAATTTAACTTGAGGCAGTTCAATAAAAATCAATGAAAAAAAAGCAAAAGAGATGCGCTGGGATAAATTGGTCTCCTACAAGCAGTTAACAAAATTAATATTCCATGTGCATGATGCATGTAACTATGTACACTCCTCTGCACAACATTTCTCAGTTCGCCTTTTGACAATAATGGCTAAGTGCTCTATCAAATTTTGATGACACTCGCTAAGCAAGTCATTGTGTTTTTCAACGTCGATGTATCTATTGGCCTATAGGCCCCCATTTGCCAACAAATATTCAAACGTTACACATCAATTTGACCGCAAAAAGGCAATTCTTTGCCATGATAGGCCTACTGACAGCAGCGAATCATAGATTTGTAGATCTCCAAAGCTTTAAATCAGCGCAGTACAGAGATATCGACATTCAAGCCCATTTTAAAGACTGTGAAAATTGGCGCTATTTTTAAGAAAATGAGGGGCTAATACTTGCACTTAAAACTTTTAACTTGTAACATAACTTTAGCAAATTGAATTAGGCCTATCATCATTGAATTGTTCACATGCAAAATTAAAGAAGAACAACACACCGCTACAAGGATCTTATAGTCGCCAGTAAAAGAGGGGAGAGGGTAAGTTCCGCATTAAACGGAGTCAAATCACCCTTAGTTAAATTGAATGACGCAAATCAATGCCAAAAATGCTCAGGAACGCTAGACAGTAATAGTTCCAGACCGACCACCGAGGGCCTCACAAACCCCCACAAAATGTGGGGGTTCAGTTTCAGCAAATTCAGTTAGAATTTTTACCGAACTCTTAACTCTCCCGTCGGGAGTACATTTGCAAATGTAAAGATTATTATAGTTAGCGCTACTATATGAATGGCATCACAAATGATTAAGACGTACTAATGAATGGCCTCTGTAGAGCTATAGGCTGAATAAGTACTGTTAGATAAAGGAAAAAAATTACTGTTAGCCACGGGCCCAAAAAATTTATGAAAAAAAGTAAAACTTACACCCCATGGAAATTCAAGCACCCTGATGCGCAAAATCCGGAGAATAGCCCAGCGGCTATATTAGCGTTAAAAAATTACCAGTAAACCAAAAATATTTAGATTACCGGTAATCTATTCTTAAATGACCGATAAACTATGGTAATTTATGGTAATCTAACTACTCAAATTCCTGACCGGCAAACTACAGAACGATTCGAAATATTAAATAAAATTGATATAGTGCTAGGATTCTACTTCGAAGCATTTTCCGTCAAAAACAACCATGTTTTCAACGAAACGGGCCAGGCTGCTGTCATGAGGATCATTTCAAGTGCATTTCAAGCCTAAACCTAAGTTTTTAAGTTTTTATAAGAAAAAAATCACGATAAATTTCCGTATCTGTTATTTATTATAACTTATCGCAATCTATAATAGATTGGAGTAAATTTCCGATCTTAGATTACCATTAAATACGGTAATCTAAAAAACCCTTCAAACGCGAGGCTAGATAGTCTTATTGCCAGGGGACCGCGATGTCAGACTGCCGTATTGCCTTCAGCGGTCCCATGTCCATCGTGTATTCCGAAGTCATGAACCTTCGCTGGGCGTCCAAGTTCACGTCCAACGCCATGCAGGGCTCCTGGCGAAGAGACACCGAAAGACTGGGACTGTTGTTCCACGAACTTCTGACACCAGTCGGGTTGTACCCTGCTAGCTGCCCTGCAGCAGCTGTGGTGATACTTCCGAACCCTCCAGCCTGATGCTGGGACTCCCTCGCTGCCGGAAAATTCCTGTTGTGCAGAAGACTGTGCTATAGCGATAACGTCCTTTCAATCAGGCATTAGCATACCGTAGGTGAATTAGACGAGCGCGCTATTGGTAGCGTCGAGGAGTTAAATTTAAGGTCTTAAGCGCGATTCCTTAACAACGGTCTTCCACCATAAATTTATCTTTTCCCGGACGGACGAACGAAAAAATCACTGCGAAAATAGTCTACATGTAAAATTGCGGTGAAAATTACACTGAAAAATTAGATGCGAGAAAATTAAGCTGCTTAAGCCATTGGCCTATATAAGCCTATAGTGGACATTTGTGAAATTAAAAGCGAAATTTAAGTGCAGCTAAATTTCTGAGAGGCAAAAGCGCAAATATTACATCCAGTAAAAGCGCCATGTTTTACAGTAATTAGTTGGTGTTGCGAAGATAGGCAACCATTGAATTTATTATATCTACTAACTTTGAGGAAAGTTCATCCCCGAATACGCTGCCACCCTCCTGTCAACGGCTCTGACCTGTTGTAGTCTGTGCTGGCATCGTAGCCGATGACGTCGTTGGTGAAGTTGCCCGTCTGCCTCGCGCGCACCTCCCAGAACGGCCCGTGGCGTTCCTGCAGCTCCGCGTCCTTCCACATGGCTTCGGTGACGATGAGGTTCTCCACCGTCTGATGGGTTGACATGATCTCGTACATGGGACCTCGGCGCTTGAAGAGAACCTCGGGGTTTCGAGGAATTCCGATGGATGGAAATTCGCTGCTTCTGGCGGAAACAGCGAAAGATGGAAAAGCCAACGATGAGTTTCTGATCGTGTCTGAATCCATGATTTCATTTGAAACTGGAAAAGCCGTTGATGAGATTCTGTCTGCATTTGAATTCATAGAGTCAACTGTAGGGCGAAATGCTGTTGATGAGATTCTGTCCGTACTTGGACCATTTTGATTCATTGCAAGGCGAGAAGCCCTTGATGGGTTTCGGTTCCGGTCCGTATTTTGACCATTTGGGTCAAGTGTAAGGCGAAAAGGCTCCGCTGAGTTTCTCTCTATATTTGAACCCCTTCCGTCAGTGGTAAGGCGAAAAGCCGTCGATGAAATTCTTTCCGAGTTTGAACCCATCGCGTCAGTTGAAACGGAAAATGATTCAGCTGAAAAATCAGAGGACCTGCCTCTAGGTTTGGTCTGTGATTTTTACTTGAGATGGTAGCATATTTAGTTTTAAGAGTTTTTCAATAAAATCGCTTCCTGATCAGTAATTATTTGTGGGATTTTGCGCTTTTCGCTTTTGTCTCTTGCGGTACAGATTTTCGATTTTTTCCAGCATCTATTATTCCAAACTCATTGCATTTTTATCAATCTCTTCCGGTTGTATTTTGCTAACAGTCGAAAATTTAGAAGAAATCAATAATTTGTATACCAAAGTCTGAAAATGAAATCAGAATTCAACGCGTGGCAAACCTCCATTCTGCTGAAGGTAGTTCACTTCAGTCTCTTAAGAATATCCTGGGTCAAAATGATCTAGGGTTCTTTTGCAATACTTTGCATCCCGCTGAAGTCATCTCTCCTACCGAAAAGTTGGATCTCTCTCTTTTTGAAAGTGTAACCTCTCTCTTATAAAAAGGATTCGTCCCTCTCTTATCGAGAACGTTAGCCCATATGCTACCGAAAAGGTTTATCCCTCTGTTACCGAAAATATCAATCCTCTCTGACCGAAAAGATTGGCCTCTCTTACCGAATTAACGAGAGTCTCAGACGCGTTAATATTCGACTAAGGATGTTAGCCGCAAAATCGTCGGTTATCGTGACAATCATCTTGATGGGCGGGGAGGCGCAGCAAAACGGAAACTTTTATTTACTACATCATTAGGTTTCAGGGGAAATTAGCTTAAACTATTTTTGAGATCATTCGTCGAAGCTCGGACAAGAAATGTCGAAGTTGAATTACATGTAGGCCCAATTCGGCGCAGTCGCTGGCGTGTATCAAACTTTCTAGCTGACGTAGCCCATTGTCTATTCGACTATTATGATGACCAGATTGTCATGCAATGTTTTTAGCCCCTATTTTCACTCCCCAATTGATTGTTTGCGTACCCTTCTACGCGCCACTCCGGGAAAGCTTGACCCTGTTTCATTTCCAGCTCCTGCTTATCGCAGAAAAGTTGAATCGTTTACCATTTCCAGCACTTGTTTATCGCATACAAGTCAAATCATTATCATTTCCTGCTCTTGTTTACCGTAGAAAAGTCCAATCCTGTACCATTTCCAGCTCTTGTTTCTTCGCAGAAAAGTTTTATCATTTATTACTTCCAGCTCTTGTTCTCCGCATCCACTCTCTCCGCTTCACCACCACTTCCAGGCCGGACGTCCGGACAGCGCTTTCCGACAGATCTTCTCGTGGACCTCGAGGCTCGTTGGATCATCGAACTTCTGATGACAGTGCTTGCAGACGCCAACGCGGCGCGGCTCTGAAACAGAAGAAGACTATCATCGCGTGGCCCTGCACTGCCGTTTGGACTGTTACCGTTGTTGGCCTGTTCTCAGCAACTCCCATTGTGATTAGCCTATCGTGAGAGCTCATCCGCTGAGGACTCGTTCATTTAGTGCGTAAAGCAAACATCGTTCCTTTCGATGACGCATTAACATAGACAATGATAAATTCGCATGCTACAGGTCGCTAGAGTCGACGAGTTAAATTAAAGGTCTCACGCGTCTCGAACCTCAGGTAGTTAGCTGCTCGTGAAATTTCCCCATAGGTCCAACTTGTGCGTGATTGAAAGGATCACCCCACAATTATCTCGACAATAATCAGTGCAGGGCCTATATATTTGGTTGCACGTTATGTCGTTAGGATTAACTAACCAACTTTGCTCCTCGCGTAGCCCGGATTGACCCAGCGAGGCTTTCTGCGCGGCACCAACTCCTTGGCCACGGGTTGCCGGACGATGGGTCGGCTGGCGAGGACAGGCTGGGACGTGACGGGCCCTGCGGTCGTCAGGGACGCCTCCCGCACCAGGGTCTCACGGTCAGACGTGGACACGAGGTAGGATCCCTTGCTCGACACCGGCTGCGTTCAGACAACCATGAATTTGATCGATGATGGCAATAAAACGTGTAGACATCGTTATTTCAGCACAATTTATAGGCTTGTTTGTCAACGATAAATAAGTAGGAGTTAAAGTAAAAGTTCAAAGGCCTCTTTCAGCTCCACTAACCCTTAATTTCACCTGATTTTTTTCTGGCGTTCGGACGCCAGAAGAAAAGCCTTACAAGCTGGCAGATTGTATTTTCGGGTTTCGCTTTAGTCAGCATTTAGCAGATCTCAAGCGCTTGCATACAATTCACTTTACACAGGCCTGCATACCAGAGGAGTTAGGCTACCACAGACAGCCCGGGAACAAAGAATAAGCTTGCAGCCCTGTGCTCCCCCAACGAGTCGCAAAAGGCGACTGAAGAAGAGGATGCGATTCTGTGGCGGCCCTCTTACACAGAACCGGACTAATAGTCTTCGTTAAGCCTACGCACACACGAATGACATGATCCTTCATTTTTTTTCTTTTTGAGTTAAATTTGGTCTAGAGAAAAATATGAAGAACCAGAGGAGACGGAACGAGATCTGAGCAGCTTGTGGCGGCCTGCGCGCTGTTTGCCTTGGGCGCAAGAGAACACGGCTGAACCTGCCCGGACGCTACCGACTTTGCGCTTCTTGAGTCGTTGCGCTCATCCACGTCAGTCCAGGGGTGGTCGACTGTACCGATGGCGCACTGCGGCGAGTGGAGCGTTAGGAGTACCGAGGTGAACTGACGCGCTCGGGGCTCCGTAGCCGTCCGTCGAATTCGGGGAAAGAGAGGCATGGGAGTTGAAGAGAGAGGAGAAGGGTAAGGGGGAATGGGGTGAGACGGGAAATTTAGGACAGTTTTCGGCATGTGGTATAGCCTACCGGCTATGAGAACTGATTTAGATGCTAGTCCAGCTAAGGCCTGCAGTGCTTTTCTAATAACAAACCGCATAGGTGTAAATTCGACTATGGCCAGAAACTAAATTTTACATACGCGCAAAGCCTACAAATTTTTAAGAATCGAAATTTTGTGTTCAGATATGTTAAAATGACTGCCAATTTAACAGTGACGTCAAAATGCAGCGCATGGGCCTTGGGCTATGTTCAAACAACGCATAGTATTTAGGAAAAAAAGATGTCGTGTATTGTGTTACAGTAGGAGGTAGTTGACACAGCCTATTTATTAGCTGTCTATATTTTTACCTATGTTGAGATTCTCTCCGGTTTAAATCCATTTCTCGTGTAGGCGTGTTGTCAACATGCTGGCGCCTATTCGTCTAGGAACTCAGTTTTCAGGACATGTGGATACCAGCGGTGACAGCGAGCTTCCATGTTTAATGACTTTGTACGAAAGGAGTTGAAAGTTTGCATCTGTGCTAATTTATTAAGTCTTACACCTCTTATACTAAGTTGCATCGCTAAATTGCTAAACTGACGTTCTGTGACATTCTGTTCTATTACCGTTCATGCATCAACTTAATGCGCCGTCGAGCTCATGTCATTGAGTGGAATCTGGATTAATGTTGGAATGTTAATGTGAGTTCTTGTAGCCTAGCCTTGGACACTGGTATAAAAGGGCCGAGCACCGTGAGCTACAAGAGACGCCCAATGAACCCCTTTAAGACGTTGCGTTCTGTTGTATCTATTAACTCGAAGTTGAAACTGAATAATATAATTAATTAATAGTTACTAGACAATAGCCGTTTGGTAACAATAGACCTATAGAGTTGCTTAATTATGGATCTTTGGTATCAGCACTTTTTCTATGGATCCACGCGCATTGTACATTTGGGCGTACTGTGGTGTTTGTTTTTGAGAGAAAATGAAGCAAATCAATTGGTTGTTGATATTGTACGCTATCAATGAAATTTTCCAGTGGAATAGCTGTTATCCGTTTGAGAAGAAGCCAGTGGCCTGCATAAGAATGCAATGTCTATCAATCGTTGTTGTTCGCTGAATAAAAGGTAGAGGAGACATATTGGCCTGACTAGTATGCTACTCTCAAGGAACACAAAATAAATAAATATAGATAACGGACAGACTTTCAATAAATAGGCCTACATGTAATGTATGCAGAAGACAAATTAGAACTTTTTCAGCGGTTACCAAATTCTGCATTTCGATATAAAGTTACAGCAGTGATTTCGATGTTAATAACAGTACATGAAAGCTACATGTATTGACTGCTCTCAATTCAATGTGTTGCGTCGGAACTCATTGGAGCATTCAATCCCAATTCACGTATCTTTGGCTCCATGTAAAACAGTTAATAATTGCAACAGGCATCTAGCCTTTAAAACAGTAATCGGTAGACTATCTAAAAGAAACGAATGAGGACTAAAAAACTAGAAACGTTGAATCTGCATTTCTTTGAGCTAGGCTCCTGCATCATTCTTAGTGGTTTTTAGCGCGTTAAAAAATCTAGTAGCTTCTGTCGACTCGAATAGCCAGGGTTAATTTTAGGAGGCGATGGCCGATAACGATGGCCGATTACGCCTTAAACAAGGTTTTTTGATATTTCTACGCCTAAATTGAAACAGGTAGGCGTAGCGTTACGCGTAAAAATCAATAAACAAGGCGTAGGCCTACTGTGCAGGCTACTCCATAGGTTATTCCGATAACGCCGGTGTAGGACGAAGCGACTTTATTAAGATGAAGGCGTAACACTACGCCGGTTTCATTAGAGCTAAAATGAACTCTGCGAATAGCAACTCTGATAACTATTTCACTGGTGACCAGTAGGCCCATAGCTCGCACCTATATATTTTGTTTTGCTTGTGCTGTTGCTGCTGCTGCCGCCGGTAGCATCGACTCTGCTGCTGCTGCTGATGTTGATGTTGCTGCTAATGCTGCTGCTGATGTCGCTGATCCTGCTGATATTGCTGATGCCGCCGCTGAAGCTGCTGTCGCTGTAGATGCTGCTGTGCGGGGGGCTGCCGGGGCAGGGGGGGCGATTGTCAGTACCACGCACCAGGGGGCATTCGCTTCACCAATGACCAGCGCTCGCATTAACACTTCTATAGTGCAGCTTTTTGATTTTACAAGAGAACTGCTAATGTCATTTATTGTGCCGACAATACTCATTTCGGAAATGTTTTGCGGGGGGGGGGAGTTCATTTAGAATAATTTTTCCCTTTTTCTCTTCATTTGTAGTCTTTTTCTTTCCTTTCTTTCATTCTGAAAGAGTTTACAAAGGCATTTGAAATACAATTTTCTGCACCACTTAAACGATGCAAAGCGCCAAGAATACAATAACTCGATCGGAATAACTTTACTGGTGCGATGCATGAAACGGGTTTAAGACTTTAAGAAGGCGGATCACGGGTACTCCCCCTGAAGTAAAAAATTATCTTACATTTTGCACCAAGGGTGCATTTATTACAAGGGTTAATTTATCACTAGGTCCCCGATGACATCATTAGATGCCGAAACGGACTCTAAGCCCATTATTATTATTATTATTATCAAATTCCCTTCTAAATCCAAAAATGTTCCTTTAAAGTTGACAGCAGGAGGGGGCATTTTGGTTAAATGAATAGCCTAAACACTGTTAAGAGTGGCCTCATACTGTAAGTGAATATGTACTAGTAAGCAGAGCATGCTGCTTATAAGACAGGAGTAGTGCACTATATGCCTATCAAAAAAGGAGCAGGCCTAAAGTAGGCCTGCTCCACCATCGTCCATTTGTACGAGTAATGCTACTCATACCCATTCTAAATCCGAGTAGAGTTTCAAAAAAGCAAAGTCTTTTTGGAGTACTACTATACGATACTAAACTTATCCTTGCTAATAAGATTCGCTTCAGAAATTAACTAGTCCTGTTACAAATTACTTTAAAAAACGTCGATAGAAACTACCCCCCTCCGCGCAACGCTGCTACTTGTATAGCCTATGCGGCAATTCAGAAGCGTTGCGCGGAGGGGGTCATTTTTATGGACGTTTTTTAAAGCAATTTTTAACAGGGCTATAGTTAATTTCTGAAGCAAATCTTACTAGAAGGGATAAGTTTAGTAGGAGTAGTACTCCAAAAAAGACGTTTTTTTGAAACTCTACTCGGATTTAGAAATGGATAGGAGTAGCATTACTCATATAAATGGACGATGGTGGAGTAGTTAATATCTGATGCCAATCGTAATTACTAGTGCATATTTGATTATTTATTTACATTCCATGAGGCCATTCTTAACCGTGTTTATGCTATCAGTGAGGACCGAAATCAACGCTGCTGAATTGCGGCATACATCGCATTGTACAGTATGTAGCAGCGTTGCGATGGGGGCTGGGGGTTAAATTTTCCTCAGACGTCGGAGTCCGGGGGGGGGGGGGGGGGGGGGGGGGGGGGGGGGGGGGG
>JAQIWG010003599.1:0-17552 GCA_034695025.1 Chamaedrilus cognettii | reverse complement strand
CCCGCATAGCTGCTCTCAGCTCTCACCCGCATAGCTGCTCTCAGCTCTCACCCGCATAGCTGCTCTCAGCTCTCACCCGCATAGCTGCTCTCAGCTCTCACCTGCATGGCTGCTCTCAGCTCTCACCCGCATAGCTGCTCTCAGTTCTCACCTGCATGGCTGCTCTCAGCTCTCACCCGCATAGCTGCTCTCAGCTCTCACCTGCATGGCTGCTCGCAGCTCCTCGCAATCATACTCTACAGGAGACTTGAGCAGAGCTACTAGCGTCATCTCAAAGTGTCCGGACGTCTCTGACTTGATTTCCTTGATGAGATCCTACACAGGAAAGCTACTCTATTATATACACACTGATATCCTTGATGGGATCCCACACAAGTAAGCTGGGGGATACCATTTAACTAAAATTCAATTTCGTAGTCGCACGAACCGGAGGGCGGGGGGGGGTGACGGAAGTCTTTGAAGCCTTTCTTAACAGTATCAATTCGTTTTTGTAGCCATTGTTAACAGCAATCACTTTTATTGTCATAACAGCACTTATTCAGTCTATAGGACAACCTTACCAGTGCTTAGTGAAGAGGCTCCAAAAAAACATTAGACATTTTCAAATGTATCGCCGACGTTTATTTTTTATTTTAACTAGGCAAATGCTACAAATTTGGTGAGGGTCCATGAACTGCGAGTGAAGGGGTCTAGAAATATTCTGACCTTGGCTCAAGCCTCGATGTACCTCAACTCAAACTTGAACTTAGTTCTGGTAAGACAGTTTAGTCCTCATCCAACTTACCTTGCCGTACATCGTCTTGAAGCGGTTCTTGATCTCCATGCGCTGCTGGTTGGTGCGAGCGCTCAGGACATCGATGATTGCCTTTTCATCAGTTCCTGGCATTACAGAAATGATTTATTATTTATACTAAAATATACACAAAAAACGAGATCAATTACCTATGGGGCGGATGAGCACGTGTTTAAAAGTTAACGATACAATCAAACTGTAAAACTGTCTTCCATTCTAAATAAAGTGATCAGTCCCTATGCACTAGCAAAGTCAAATACACTAAATCATTGTTATACTCTTCTTAGTGAATTGACTAAAAAACCATTAAAATCATTTCCCGGTGATCTCTGCTGACTTATCACACTAGTGCCTAGATAATGATAGCATATAATATCAGTTAACATAACAAAATCTGGAGTGCGTGTGGTTCGCTATCAAAACATCAATAATATCTATAGACGTACTAGGACAAGACAAACACTTCAAATAGTCCGCTTTTATATCCGATTCGTAAATAAATTTTCATTCTACGTACCGGCAACTAATGCGTTAGCGCAAAAGGGCATATACCGTCGAGATCAATCACGAGCAAAGAAAAAGCTCAAATCCGCAATATTAATGTATAAAATAAGTTAAAGAAATCAGATCGTGTAATATCCTACCAACTGAGATCTGAGATTTCAACAAATAATTAAATCACTGACACTGACGATTTGATATACCGACCCCAGATCTGTTTCAATTTAAACGCTCGTTTCAACGAACAACTATCAGAAATCTACCAACGAGAAGTGATGGCCGACAGTCGGACCGATACTACCGGTAGGTAGCTCCTAAAGCGCTCGCCAAGATGCGACATCGAGCATTATCGCGTGAATCGGGAGCTCGGACTCACCGATTCCCTTCATAGCCTTGCGGAGAACCTTCGCGTCCTCCTCCGCATCGAACCGCGCTGCAGGTCGCACGGTTCCCTGCCCCTGCACACGCAATACACACACACACATGGACCCAGCCCTAAGCTACAATGTAATCGCTCACACGCAACACACACACCCGTGGAGCCGCCCTGCTGTACAACCTGTACTCACTCATTTATAGATGAGCCATCATAATAAAAAAATAAAAAATAACGCAATGCAAAAACTCGTACCGTACCTCAGGCAATTTACCCATTGACGGTCCTCCCGGCTGTCCATAACCGGCTTGATACCCCCCGGGGGCCTGCGCATAACCCCCCTGAGCTGCCGGGGGGTAGCCACTGGGGGCGCCGTAACCCCCGCCTGCAGGGGGAGCACCGGGTTGACCATAACCTCCTTGTGGAGGGTAGCCTCCCGACTGAGGAGGATATCCCCCTTGCTGATTGTAACTTCCCTGAGCAGGGGGGTATGCTCCAGGAGCTTGCTGTGGCGGGGGGTAGCTGCCCCCCGGTTGGAGTGGGGGATAAATTCCACCAGATTGCTGAGGGGGGTAACCGGCAGACTGCTGAGGGGGGTAACCGGCAGACTGCTGAGGGGGGTAACCGGCAGACTGCTGAGGGGGGTAACCGGTGGGCTGCTGAGGGGGGTAGCCCCCACCATATGATGGCTCTGGAGTCTGCCAGCAATTAATTTCAATCATTGACAAAGAAAATCTTAAGAGATACCAAATAGATCAAAGCATTAGTCTAACCAAAGAAGATCAATTTAACAAACCAAAGTTTAAAAGCTCTGCAAGCGCTTGCATACTAAAGTCTGAAATCAAGCAAAGCAGTACGGTACGCAATTTTACGTAGACCAATGCCATGATTTCAAACTTGAGATTTTGCAACTGTAGATATTCTAATTATTACTTCATGAAAATGTAGCGGAATAAGATATAAGCGTTCCTTTATACGCTGCATGTTTTGCATAAAGTTTTACATATAATTTTACACGTAATTATACATGCAATCATGTTAAGGCTAGTTATAATGTAAAGTGTCCTTAACTGGGTTTCATGAAAACCATGCATAAAACCCTGTTAAGAAAATCGTTGTCATGACAACGGTCGTCCGTCCACCTTAACACAGTTGCAAGAAAAATTACATGTAAAATTACATGTAAAATTTCATGCAAAATGCAGCATGTAAAGAACGTTACAGTAGTAATGGCAGCCTCGTAAACGTGCAGCTCTCCAGGCTGTATTGACCTTGACCTTGTCAAGTTGACAAGAGTATACGTATTTATGACCAGGTTGCCCACTGTGGATTGTATAGGACTTTGGTCAATCTCCTACACCAGAACTCAACTAGTTACTCTATTCAACACACACGTTTGCAGAGCTCAACGGCAGCACTTGACATTTACATTGCAAGGCTCATAATCTCTGAATGGTGTGTGCTAGACCAGCAAGTAATAAGCACAGCAGGCCAACCGACATTTAATCTACCGGTTCATAAAATCTCATTTATCAATTTTGTTAGAACTCATAATTGTTTGAGCCAATCAATCAATACACTATTTTGTGATGGATAGTGTAATTCCCATTTAATGACAAATCTTGTTAACATTGCATTATTTTTTGATGATGTCATCGATGGGCATCATATTTGTTCTTCAATGTTCCCTGATCAGTAGATAATAGGTTGATAGATAATAGGTTGATAGATAATAGGTTGATATACAGTTTTAAGCACCCATCCACCAGTAGGAAATAAATATATTCCAAAAATTTCAATAAAATTTTAACATCATTATGCTGCTTGTAATAAAAACACGTACAGGCCTAATTTTAAAATAAAATTTTGCATTGTCGTATTACACCAATAATCAACAAAACGCTTGGGTTTTGTGCTTTCAAGTACAAGTCAGAAGCGAAAATAACAAAATTATTCAAATCAGCCCAATGTTATAGGACCTGGCTATAGGCTTATACAGTCAGTCTCAAAAAAACCTGCACAATAAAAAATTTCAAACTCAGAACTAGTTAATTACCGGTACCCAAGCCCAACTCAACCCCCAAGCCTAACATACAACGAAACACAAAACACTGGATATGCCAATGAAGCAAATCTTAAACAATATTCTCCAGAGACCATAAAGCAAAAACTAAACGTCGACTATTTTCCAACCGGAAAGCCCAGTGGAGCCGGTTGAGTGGGATATGGCAATCCTCCGGAAGCAGGTGGATAGCCTCCTCCAGACATTCCATATGGATCCGGCATGGCCATCGGTCCGGGCTGTAGACATAACATTGATCCATAACAGTCTGTAGTGCAGGCTAGACTATAGATGACAAAATTTAAACATTAATCCACTGATTACACAGGTGAAGCACTTCATCAATTGACTGTAGGAAGAATTTATCACGATTGTGCAAAAGGAAAGCGACAACAACTCGAAATATTTAAAAATACCGGTACATACATTTAACAGCATGCAGCACTGCAGGCTCACAGCTATTGATTCGTACAATAATATTTAATTCTTTGCTTCTTATTACGCTACTCGACGACCGCCGTCAGCAGGCCTACAATCAAATAATCTGATTGGTTAATTTGGACTACAAAATAAAATCGCAGTTCAAATCGAAATCTAGCAACCGGCCTTAACTCATTTACATTGCAACAATAAATTCACTAGGTAGTGTAACTAGACAAAACAATATTGAGCAATTCAAATCTTCTATCGATTGATCGATTACGGTACTTTGTTTTGATACTACTACATTGTTGTTGTTTCACTTTTTGCCTGCCCGTTGTGCGAATAAAGTTTTATATAATGCCATGTTAACACTACACATACAGATGATGTTTATTAGGGGCTTATGGATACAAAGTTATGTACACTAAATAAATCTATAATAAATTTCAAACTTGCGAATTAAGTTTCATACTTAGTCAAGATCAACCTACAATCTCCTAGCAAAGTGTGAAATAATTAGACGTATGAAATCACACGTCAGTACATGTATGTATCTGTGGTACCTGTGAGTATCCGGACGGAGGATAGTATTGTCCGCCCGGAGCAGGTGGCTGGCCGTATCCCGACTGTGGGGGGTATCCACCCTGTGGTGGGTAGCCTCCTCCTCCACCGTAGTAACTCATCCTCTCGTTGACAATGCAAATCTAACTATGAACACTAGAGCTGCGTCACTGCACCTAAAGATATACGTTCAACTATACTACACGCAATTATACCGCATAACAGTTTACGGTGTTTTGTTTTTACTATTGTTGAAATGGTAGCGATTGGAGTACCGTATAATAGCTTAGAAAATGCTGAGGATTTTCTTTCAAAAGGACAACAGCAGCGACGGAGCAGCTCGAATCGTCACCGATCCTTTCGTCGAGTGCACCATCGAAATATGTGCGAATCGTCGCCTAGAAAGGAACTGTACGAGGGTCAGGGCTACATTAGGGTTAAGGTTAGGTTAGGGTTAGGGCTAGGTTAGGGTTAGCACTAGGGTTCAGCGGGTTCAGAGAGGCGTGAGACCTAAATTAAATTCCTCAAAGCAGGTAACTACACGCGAAACACCTCTTCGGAGATAGGGAACTTATCATTAGTGAGTGTCGTATAGGTTGTCCGCTTTTGGGCGTCCCTATAATAATATCATGCGTTGCTGTAGTCCTTTTCAATGAATAACCAGCACTGCTTTTCCCTGTGTTGAAGTCAATGTGGGGAAACAGGACCGCTAATAGTTAAAACGATCAATTCGGCGAATAATTACAATTAGGCAATATATTTTATTATCTTTTTTTACCTCAACTCAATTTATTAACAACGAGTTAAGCATCAGTTCTGCTGGTGCCCGTGTTGGTGCCGGCCACGCCCATGCACTCTAGACTTTAGGGCCTAGCCTAATGGGCTACAACAGTGCTTCTCAAAGTGGTTGACCGCGGATCGCGCCGGTGCGGTAGACCACCCGTCACCGGTCCGAGGCAAGGAGGGGAACAAGTAGACTAAATTCTCACATTTGATACACGTGCGCAATCTTATCTTCAATGCATGATTATGATTGGGCCACTTTCAGGCTGCAAAATTTGGCCTACTTGTGTTGATGATATTTTGGCCATTTTTAGCTAAGACTCCTGGCTTATGTCCCCCAGAGTAATTAGAAGATGTATAATTCTAATTACTATAATGTCCCCCATTGAACGAATGCCACTCATCCACTATGCATGTGCCACTTACACTACAGCTGTATCCTTTTAAATAGCTATAATTGGACAGTAAAAAAATTAGTTATGTAAAAAATCTGCTGGTCCCTGAAAAATGAAGAAAAATGTATTGGTTCGCGAGACCCAAAAGTTTGAGAAGCACTGGGTTGGAAGGCGTGGCCAGCACCAGCACGGGCACCAGGTAAACAAGGGCTCTACAGGAACAATCATTGACGTAGGTAGCGTAACATGACAATGATTAGGATCGCCAGCAAATCTAAAAATAGTGGTCCGTGCGAGTCAGTACGCTTGCAGCCTTGCAGCCAGGGCAGGTGTCTAATGAATCATGAACACTTTGACGTCAAACGTGAACTGTTTATAATCTTGCATAATGCCGTCAACCAAAATCACTGGTCTAAACCACCGTCAACCAAAATCACTGGTCTAAACTATAATGCCTATAACCAATACTAATCATGGCATATATCAAACCGTGATCAAAATCAAGATTTCTTGATTTTAGGCCTATGCATGCAGAAGGTCAATACTACTTTCATGCATAGCTTAGACCTAATGACTAAGATTTATGAAGAAGTTATCCATGTACGTGATGTTATGCAGGCACAAAATGACGGCATTGTGCGCCGTTGGTTCAGCGCTCAGATCAATTAATTGGTCTGAGGTTAAGATTTCAGTGGTGACACTGCTGAGGATTATGTCAACAGTGCTTCTCAAAGTGGTTGACCGCGGATCGCGCCGGTGCGGTAAACCACCCGTCACCGGTCCGAGACAAGGAGGGGAACAAGTAGACTAAATTCTCACATTTGATACACGTGCGCAATCTTAACTTCAATGCATGATTATGATTGGGCCACTTTCAGGCTGCAAAATTTGGCCTACTTGTGTTGATGGTATTTTGGCTATTTTTAGCTAAGACTCCTGGCTCATGATGTCCCCCAGAGTAATTAGAGGATGGATACCTCAGTGATTGAAAGGATCTAATTTTTAGCGCAATCCCCACACATTTTGAGATAATTTATGAAAAATAAAATGGCCATTTCGCAATGGTATCTTGGGATATTTGTTTAAAAAATGGAATCTAGAAATATTTCTGGCTAAGATACCAGAATCTAGGAATATTCAACTTTAGTCCAATGGTGTGCGCAATTGCACATGTTTAGATTAAAAACTATGCAGAACTGCATGATTTTCTGGAACAAATTTTTGCTTGGCAAGGAACAAATTTTGTAACAAAAATAGTAACATTAAACTGACGTCACAGTTGTATTGACTGCTACGTTAGCATTTGTTGTAAGTTTCACTGTGACATCATGACACTTTAGGGTTAGTGTTTGCATTTTATGTCAGTCTATAAGAGTTTGTCACCTTCTTGATCAGTGCAGTGGTGACTGCACAATATGGCGAAAGAAATCAATTGCTCTCTGTTTTACCCCTTGCAAGCCGGGGAACAAACAATTGACTTGCAGCACTGAGCTCCCCAGACGAGCCGGAAAAGGTGACTGAAGAAGGAGCAGTCCTATGCTGGTTATCTTTCGAAGCACCGGACTGTAATAGTCTCTTGTTAACACACACATTAAACTACAAATCCCTCCCCAAAGTATCGATCTTAAACACACTTTACAATCATCGTCATCGCGTATATCAAGTTTTTTGATGAGGAGAAGGCAGCCTAATGATCGTACAGCTAGCTTTCTCAAATACGAAAACTTAGCTACATCACAAGAACCGTAATACACTTGCCTAATTCTATCAATAACGATTTAAGCCATATCACACAGAAATTAGCATAGGCCTACAAGCTTCATAACTGTTAATTCACGATTCACAGCACGGTTAGATTGCAATCACAAAATGAACAAGTTAGTACCACACAGTATACATACAAACGCCCTTTAGTGCAATCATGCATATAATAAGACCTAAGAGCTGAAGCAGCACTGCAATTCAACAAGTCATTGAGATTTGAATTGATAAGAAAAGAGAATTCAACACGTTGCTGAGATATTAGTGAATAACAATTATTATGCCATGCATGACAGCAGCCCATTCGCACAGTAACCGAACGACACACACTTCATTCAAGTAACCATCACTTCTTCAAGATAATTGAATATAATGCAAACGTCAGCTATACCACTAATAAACGGTGCGCTAATTCTGATCTTAACCAACGCAAAAAATAATGACATTTGTGCAGCGCACTGTTTACCAATTATAAAAATGACTACATCAAGTCTTTTGTAAGTTTTATACAGCACATCTAAATCTAGGCCTTGAAGCTTAATGAAGCAAATGTTTGCAGTGTCTGATAATAATTCTAGCTAGACAAAATCTTAAGTGCACTTCAAGCGATTAGCATTGGCGTCACATAGGAGTGGATTAGTCTGGTTTTACATTGCACGAAGTTGTTTATATAAAAGCAGTTTGTATATAAAAGCAAAGAAATGATTCATAGTAGGCTAGTAGCTGTGGTGAAATTCAGCAAGTGAGACACGTTTCAATCGGCAAATTTTTTGGTAGTCATATTTAATTCAAAATGTCAATATCAGTCACCAGTGGGACATAGAGAAGCAAAGGAAGCATACACGTAGACAGCATCAGGAAAAGAAATAGTACAGCAGGACGCACAAATGCTTGTATATATCTAGATAATAGAAGCCCATCAGATCTGTTTAATGAAAGCATGACGAGTATACCGGGCAGTTTAAATATTTACTAATTAAAAGCAAGTTATTTAAAATTAATAAATTTGTTACGTACAATATAAATTAGATCATAAGAAATACATGCAATATAATTATTAAAAGTTGCTAACTTATGCATCGAGCACACAAAGTTTCTCAAAAATACGTAATTCCTTATAAATATAAAATATAACATTTCTCTCTAAATTTCGGTATTGCTGTACATTTTTGTAAATGTTTGCAGTCACGACTGGTGAAGTGTAATTGTTCTTGTAAACAAGTGATCGCGATACAATTGTTGTCAAAATGGTACTGAATAATTCAAAAAAGCACAAATGTATGCCTATAACAAATATCATGTAGCGATTAAATTACAGAAATCGCACACACTTCACCATGACTTTATAACTGCAAAATATAATGTTTTAACTCTCGAACAGGAAAGACAAATCGATAACAGCTAACCGAAGCCCAGCTACAGCAAGCAAAAAAAATAAGTGTTAAATTTTTCAATGGCATAGATACATTCGCTAAAACTTCCTCGATATATTGAAACACAATCAATCGCCAGCAGCAAAATTTCTAAAGCCCTCAAGTTAGCATTGTTGTTCAGATCGATGCGCATAATTATCTATATCAAAAATATCTACGCTGGATTCTCAACTTCAGATGACTATGCCATCATTGAGTGAGATATAGCGGCTAAGTCATGATCATCTACCAGCCCTTGACCAATGCGAGCAGAGCATGCTGATAATCACCCGACGTGTCTCCCTACACAACAAAAGGCCAGAATATTAATAATTATCTACTATTATAGGCCTAATACTTATTAGTAACGATGCTTTGAAAGCACTTTTCTTACAAATCATGCGATTGTCACAGCCTGCTGATGCATAAGTAACGTCAAAGACCTGCATTATTGTGCATTACAGTAATCCAAGTACTATAGTGCAGATCTAATGTCGAATGTCTGCCTACACGCAAGCGATAAATAATAATGTAATAAAATAGGCTTGAATTAAGTCACAAATTCTATAAATAATCTGGTTTGATCAATATCCAGAAATGCTGGAAAATTACGAGGTAATAAGAGAAGGTTCTAACAAGGAATTGTATAGCATCGCTTAATTTCAAAATTTAGAGAGGACTGAGAAAGTAATTCTGACAAGCATTTACATGACATGTGAACCTATGAACATGTAGAAAAACAACTTATCCTGCGTATTTAATGTTTAAATAAAATGCTAAATTTAACAGAATTGCCTAGCGGGCTTAAAAGATTTTGATTAAATGAATAGTAATTCATAATCACAGTGCTAGATTATAAAATGAGAGTAAAAGCTGATATTTAGCAAAATTAACTTCAAAGTTCAATTGCAATCTTATACAGAGTCACCAAAGAGCGCAAGAAATAACAAAACATACTCACAATCTCATAGGCCTACAGATTTCATATCAACAAGCAGCCCAAAACAGAATGATACATAAACTAATAGGAGGTCCCCATTGGCCAAATGTACAACGAATCAATACCTGAATGAAGGCCTCGAGTGTTTGACCGTAGGCTTTCTGGAACTCCTGTTTGATCTGGACCATGTCGACCTCGCAGCGCGTCACAATGATGCGCACCAATGTGCGGTCCTTCGTGCCCGCGCCCTGCAACACAAGCCTTCTGTTTTACTGCGCTTCGAACGGACAGGATTATATATAGCTGTAGTATAATACGAGTAGCGTCACGCCTGCTCCATACAAAACAGGAGTAACGCATATATTTAGCTGTAGAAAAATAGGAGTAGCATCACGCCTGCTCCGTATAAAACAGGAGTAGCGCTATTTCTGCACCTTCAACAGCCAGGTAGGCCAACGCCAACATGCATAGATGATTTAAGAGCATAGTGTTATAAATCAGATAATGTGGCACCCAATAATTAGCATCAATCCTTTATGTTTGGCGTAGTGCGACTGCTGAAAATAGCTCAGCAAATGGGTACGTCGTACTTAGGCACGCAGCAAGAAATCAGCAAAGGCATGGACAATAGCAGGTGCTGCTGGAAGCAGATAAATCATACCGATTTGAACGCAAATAAGCAAAAAATAATTAATTGTATTGCTTCATTTTGTTAGCCTAAATGTAACGCTATTTATATCTTTGATTCAAAATAGAAAAAGGTACTTTCAAATTATAGAATAAAACAAACACAACGTGTCAAAGACACCATAATGCAAGAAGGTTAAATATAAGGTAAACGATTTCCTCAGATAAAAAAATTTTTATATTGGCCAGGCCAGGAACAAGAAAGTCATGAAAACTAACTACTAAACACACAGCTCACAGAGTGTTGTTTTGTTGACAAAATAATTGACAGGTAATTGTAACACTGAATTTGCCGCTACCTTCATTGAATGGTAGAGTCTATCAGCAAAAAAACGA
Organism: Chamaedrilus cognettii; assembly: GCA_034695025.1. Classification (NCBI taxonomy): domain Eukaryota; kingdom Metazoa; phylum Annelida; class Clitellata; order Enchytraeida; family Enchytraeidae; genus Chamaedrilus; species Chamaedrilus cognettii. The sequence continues at coordinate 6,522 of JAQIWG010003599.1, read as the reverse complement.
TGCTTGTTCTCCACAGCAGTGTCTGCAAGGAGAAATACAAGACTAAAAACAAGAAACACAATAGATGAGAGTAAATTTAATGCTAAATAACCTTTCAGAACAGAGAGACTTAATAAAAATTAATTCTGCATCAAGAAACTAACCTGAAATAAATATGATAATGTAGAACATTGCAGGTACATGCAAATACTCTGTACATTTGGCATTATGAAATATATGAAAAAGAAGAAGAAAGGTCTTGCATGCCAATTATAAGATTTTCAACAACAGAAAATCACGAAGCCTCACAGATGGCGAGCATTCCATTCTCGAGGTCGCCAGACATCTCGCTCTTGATGACCTGGTCGAGGCCCTTCTTGGACAGCGTCTTGTACTCCTGGAAGACTGCGCGCAGCTGCTCGTAGCTCTGGGAGCAGAGGATCTGATTGAACTTGGACTCGTCCGTACCGAGCTTCTTCTCTCCGGCCTGGTAGAGCTCCTGTGATAAACCAGCGACACAATGAATGCTTTAACTTGGACTTGTCCGTACCAAGCTTCTTCTCTGCAGCCTGGTAGAGCTCCTGTGATAAACCAGCGACACAATGAATGCTTTAACTTGGAATCGTCCGTACCGAGCTTCTTCTCTCCGGCCTGGTAGAACTCCTGCAATACTACAGCGACGTACATTAAAGCTTTAGTACGTGCAGATTGTACATATATGCAGTTATTTTCTTGAGCATGTTCATTATTACCAGTCCATCATTACTTACTTAACTAATCATATAGAATACTACAACAATCAATTCTTACCAAACTGATATCTTTTGAAGCTAAAACAAAAATAATAGGCACAAGCATACGAGGAGCAAGCATAACACAATGATATGCTGAAAGATAATTACATACTAATTATTAAGGAAACTAAAATGAAATTTAAGTAATTAGTGATATGGTAAACAGAATGCAAATTGATAATAATCAAGATAAGTAATCCATGTAACAACTATTTAACTGCAGTTGTCCGTGTATGTAATTTCGTGTATTAGGCGAAATGTAAGTTCTCAAGCCACAAAGAAGAGACTGGTTCATCCACAGCCTGAAGGCATGCAAAACCTCTGATTGCATAAATCAGCTATTCGTCTGAAGTGATTTACAAGCTGTTGGTTCTAAAAATTAAACTTCAATTTCACTACCCATTCGCGCTGGTAGGCCTAATATTAATATTCTTTAAAAATAAAACAGCAAAAACTCAATTAAATACTCAAAAGCAAGAATGCACACCTGTGCATCTTGTTTAGCTTTGTTGACATCCACACCAGTGTTCTCCATTCGATTTCCCTGCACAATGCAAAAACAACTTGACTTTTAAGTATATGCATAGTAAGATTTCCTTGAGGGCATACTGTATTTCTCTACTGGTCAGATTGCAACTGTTGCGAAGAAAATAGTTTTTGAAATAGCTAATCGAAAAGGCAAATTCAATACCATATGCTAAGCATACCATAAGCATGCCAGTAGGAAGGAATATCACAGGGGTTTCTTACACAAAATGTTAAAGCTCGAAAGTGTTGCCTCAAAGTAACACATATTTAAAAGGTTTACTAAGCTCAGAACCTAACTAGTTTTTTAGGCAATATGAAAGCCAACTAAATCATGCTTCTTGTATTAGACATTTACGTAAAAATTTCAAGCCCATTGAGAAACAAAATTTTTTTTGCACCATTGACATGGAAACAAGGAGCCGACGGAAATGTCCAGAAGTTTCACTCATCAGATCTTTCTCCAATTCTCGAGAAAACACTGAACACACAAATCTGACATTCTGCATTTACACTCAGCATTATGAATTCAATTGATTAACAGTTCATAATCATTTGCATGTAATTATTGCTTTATAACTTCCGTATATTTTCCAAATCGTAATCACAATTTCTCAGAAAACGAAAATCAAGCTCAAACAATGTTGCAGAGATCAGCACATTAAAAAATTTACAACATGTCATTTTTATGACATTTTTTGTCATAGATCTATAGTAAAGAACATTGAATTAAAGCTAGTATCGTAAAAAATTTGTTAATTTTAAGCCAAATTGATTAACGTTCAGTTTTGGTACAAGCACCACACGAGTTTGATTACTGATACACAAAAATACATGCATTACAATGCCTCAAAATCAGTTGATTAGAAAAAGATAAAAAGAAAAAAAGTAATTCGCTCACAAGTAACATACAATGTTAGAACTCCACAATCAATCATAGCACACTGTTTTCTTGCTACACTGATGCGATCATTGGAATAAATTGACCAACTGGTTTTATATTGCGCCTTGATCGCCAGCATCTCACGGTTGGTTCTCGTACACATGATCTCAATCAGACAACGCTCATCCGTTCCTGCTCCCTGCCACACGATGGATACAAAGACCAGATCTCAACACACCATCACAGAAGGGGAGAATGCTTGCATTGTAATAAATATGGTACCAATTGATCTATACGGTATATGACTAAATATAGACAATGCAAATTTTAATATTTCAATTCATTACAAATTACAAAGCGTTAATTTGCAACCTGATAACAGAAGTTTGATAGAAAAAAGCAACACAGTGGCTATTTTCTTTCCAAATGACACTTATTTAGTCGTAAATTGCTTGTGCTTTATTATCTAGCTACACAAGTTTATTCACATTTCTTATCGTCTGGCACCCTTGAGCAAGCAACTAAGACTCAAATAATGGACTAATTTATCCCTACTGCGCTTGCAAGAAGGCAAATCAAGTCAATTGACAATAAATTGTAAGTTAAAGCTACTGCAAAGTTGCTAACAATTTATTCAAAATTTCAAAGCAAATTAAATCAATAAACAAACATGGCTGCCACGTCAATAAAGAAAGCACATAGATGGCCGCCATGATGCAAGAAGAATTATAAAGCGGATCGTACATGCATGGCTTCTCTCAGCTCCTCAGCGTCGTACTCCACTGGAGTCTTGAGCATAGACACGAGCGCCATCTCAAAGTGACCCGACACCTCCGACTTTATCTCATGAATCAGATCCTGCAGGGCACACATCTTTTACATAGTTTTCAATTTCTCATTTTTTACACAGCTTCCAATCCTATCTAAAGACATATCTTTTCTCACCACAGATATTTCTATTCTCCTGACGAAGACATGGAATAACTGATCCGGCTTTTCGACACTCTTTCTCCTTCCCTTCGTCCTGGGTTTTCACCAATTACCAATTGATGCAGGCCTGCCTATGGCGAAGGGAGGTCCCCGATGTCGACCCTGGACGACGAATAAAGACTCTAAACTCATTATTATTATTACATTGTCAGAGCACAGAGTCCTAAGCCCCCGTCCATAGGTTGATTAAAATTTTCAATAAATTGCCTAAAATTTGTCTTTGCAATATAGTAAATTTTTGGCAAGCAAAACAAAAACTGATCAAGAAGAATCTGCACGCCAAGTTTGATTAAGATGTGATCAGTGATCTCTGAGGAGATAGTTTTGTGACAGATGAAGAAAAGAAAGTAATTCTTCCTTCAACATTACAGCAACTAAGTTTTTGCACCATCCCAAAATTAGAACCCAAACTGTTCCAAATTTTTATGCTTAGTTTTCCATTCAATTTTTATTAAATATTTATAAATAACTTTAAACTTTCAACATCCTAAGAATGAGGTTCTTACTTTGCCGTACATAGTCTTGAAGCAGTTGGTCTTCCATTAAAATTAACAAAACATTCTCGGGCAACTTTCAATTGCTCAACACACAATCACCATTCAACATACAATCACTATTCAACAAATAACCCCAAAATGTCGTTCTTACCTTGCTACATCCAAAGAATGTCGTTCTTACCTTGCCCACATCCCAATGATGTCGTTCTTACCTTGCCGTACATCGTCTTGAAGCGGTTCTTGATCTCCTGGCGCTGCTGGTTGCTGCGACACGTCAGCACTTGAATCAGAGCCTTTTCATCCGTCCCTGGTTCGATCGCAGATCAAATAAATTATCACTTTCATATGCCTGATGAATCGTAAAACCAAACCTAGCAGCATGCAGTAAGGTTTCTCAGTGTGCAGAATTATCAGAATCAGACGTCTATTCAGACACCAATACATGCAAAAGGCAAATATTTGGAGGCGCTTAAGGACCTAGTGTACAATATTCAAGTCTGATGCAGTGCCAGGGGGCCAAGCAAAGGACCACTCTCCCTTCTTTAGTTGCCTCTCGTGACTCGCCCGAGACCTGCAAAACCTTTTCGTTGTTCCCTGGTTTGTGGAGGGCGCAAGATGCAATGAATCTAAAGCAAAAAATCTATTACATTCTCAAATTTCAACAAAATAAATCAACATACAAGCTTCGTTCTGCTTCAATTTAAAGGCAGTTACATTTAATGTTCAATGTCGAATTCACAGTCATGTTCCCAATATGTGTTTTCCTGGAACGCGACCCAAAAGCACAAATGTTCTTGATTTGATTGGCCAGAGCTCGTGGGGTCATTCAAGTTCCGAACACACAAAAGCATATATCAGGTGTTAAACGTCGGATTGTAGAAGCATGTCTGAGAACATCCGACATTGAACATCCAATTCTATCTTAAGCTGAATTCAGTGCATGGCTCACCGATGCCCTTCATGGCCTTGCGCAGCACCTTAGAGTCCTCCTCAGCATTGAAGCTCGGGCTCGGTCGGATCGTGCCCTGACCCTGCATGTCACAAACATTATTATTTATTATATACGATCAAAACAGTGTACCGTACTCGACAATCTATGATATTCACCTCAGCTCACCATTCCTAAACATCGAAGGTGGAAGAAAAAATATAATATTCTATAAATATATTAATATTAAAACATAATATAAAATAAAAATATATATAATATAAGTATATCTCACAATAAATTATTGAATGAAATATATAATTAATGTAAAATTTTGGTCAAAAGGCTATAGGCCTTTTCGGCTATGTAGATCAAAAGGCTATATAGACTGTCATAAGTATATACCATACTTCAAATCATAATGTGGGCTTGTGAAAAAAAATATATTACACACACTAGTGCGTACATTCAACATTTTCACAAAATGAACATTTAATAAATTTAAAGCCGAGCAATATTCATCGGACAATCACCTCAGGCATGGGAGCATATCCCGCGCCGGGCTGCCCATACCCAGGCTGCCCCCCGTACCCTGGCTGACCCCCATATCCGCCCCCCATCGGAGGCTGTCCCGGGGCAGGGTAGCCCCCGGGCTGCGGGGCTCCATACCCTCCAGGGGCTCCATAACCCCCGGGGGCCGGCTGTCCCCCGTAGCCCCCCGGTGCAGGTGCATAGCCGCCTGGCTGGGGTGGATAGCCGCCCGGCTGCTGCGGCGGATATGGCTGCTGACCATACGGCTGGCCTGGCTGCAGCAAAAGGTCAATTCTGCATGTTCAATATGCATAGCATCAGATTTAAACCTACTGATCAAAGGGAGACGGGTATTGATCAGTGGTGTAGGTTTTAAGTTCCCTTTAAAGGTGTTTCCTATAACAAGCATAATTTTCCAACAGATGTCCGATACAAAAAAGTGGAGGTCTAAATTCCAGTGATAACAAGTAATGCTAATTAAACAATATTCAATATATGCTCAATACTACGTGATATGTTTTGGTATGTTAGTTGGTACCTACTGTTTGTCAAAAATTTACATACAGTTATTTTCAAACCATTTTCAGATAGGAAAACACTTACAGGAGGATATCCCCCTGGTTGTTGGTAGGGCGCCGCCTGACCACCATACGGATCCCCGACGCCTGGCTGAAAATAAAAAAGGATGACAAAAGGTCTTGTAGGAGTATGTCAAAATAATGTTGCAACTATTTATTTGGTTAAGATATGAAGAACTGCTTCAAGTGAATTACCCGTAAATATTCAATAGCACTCCAAAACGAGGAAGTATTTTTTTAATAGACGCAAACCATATGACAATTCAACTACAGTAGGTGAATCTGCAATGTGTCGATACTATTCAAATGTCGATGACGTTCGAATACGTTTCGATCACTTAACTTGTTGAATTACGTGTACTATTTTGTGCCTCTATTCCTCGTAATTATTCAATTTGAGAAATGCAAACTCAAAATATATATTTTAATGTTCTAATTTTATAACGGATGAAATTTCAAATCGGACAAATTTTCAACTTTTTTTTGCATCATTTTCTGTTGTTCGCAACAAAGCAGATATTGAGGCATAACAGCCGGTAATACAGTAGTGCTAAGTTACAGTAAATTACAGGCCTACGCACTAGAAATAAAAATAGATTCCCATGAATCATGTCGCAGCCAGAACAAAATGTGACTATTTTTTGCCCATCCAAACTTAGAAATAACTGGCAACATGCCAATTGCGATAGCGTAGAACTGTAGGGGTATGGTAAGCAACAAACCTCAACAATTAAGTCTTATGGTGAAATTACACCTTTCGGTCAAAACGAAGGAAGCGGTCAAAACGAAGGAAGTCTTGTCGCTAAGGACAGTACTA
>JAQIWG010003598.1:0-17552 GCA_034695025.1 Chamaedrilus cognettii | reverse complement strand
TCTTCGAGATAAGATCGGGTAAATTATATATATATTAAATAAACATTCTGGCTTACTTTTTATTGAACCACGGTGTATAAAGCATTGTGGCCCAGTGGTCTAAGTCGCGGAGCTTGGATTACGGGTTCGACAGCGTGCCGGATTTTCGAATCCAAGTCACGGCAAAGATGCCGAGTCACTTCATGTGAAGGTGGTTTAATTTCGTCAGCCCTGCAAATAATCATCCATTAGGGTGGAGTGCAGTAGTGAAGTTGATGTGAAGTTCATTGATAGATAATTTAGTACAGATGGTGTTGGGATTAATTGAAAATTATGATAAATGTATGATGATCTAACGATGACGATGATGATTCAGCATGCGATCGTGTTTCGCACGCCGCCCTATCGAGTAACAGACATTCAGCGACCCGTGTCTGTGTTCATTCAACTGCGAAGACCGTCCAACGACGAGACTGGTCAATCGAAGCCGTTCCAATACATACCGAACCGCAGGACTCATGGTACGTATGAACACGAATTATAAATAATTTATCAATAATTGTGAGACCCCCACGGATCCCAATTTTGCTGGTGTCTAAAGATAAATAGTTAAGATTTTGTGAAAGGTTTATTTTATGCTATGAAGCATAAAAAAGAAAAGAGAACTGAGCTCAGTTCAGTTTTAGCAGTAAATCGATTCTGCATTAAAAGGTGTATAGGAGAATGTATTTTATATAAATGGGGTACTGACTAGGCTAACTATAACTAACCTTTTTTTTGTCATCTAATCTGTTAATGTCCAAGTTTTCACACACCATGTTTCACAGGCGCTTGCACCCTGATGCTGGAGCTGAGTTAAGGATACGGCCAGATGCCCTTCCTGACGCCAACCAAATAGATAATTATCTGGCATGGGGTTAGCATCTAGCGACACTTGTTTGTTTAACAGCCTTGCTGAAGAGCCTGCAACGCATGGTTACATAGTTGTCGGTGCGGGGACTCGAACCCAGGTCTCTGGATTCTCTTTCCGACACCTTAACCACACCACAGCGCCTCGCTGTAGGTTAATAGCAGGTGCCATTTTATGACTTAATGGATGTGACTAAACAAACTATTTGACAAAATTTACTCCATTTTCACAGAGGAGAGTATAGCTGGTGCGGGATTGAAGCGAAAGCGGATGACAATCTACGAAAGAATACCCGCATCTGTTCTACAAAAAAATGGTTTGTCTGTATCTTGTTTTTTCTAATATATTCAGTGTTAGGTTTTCAGGCTTAATACGCAAAAAATTATGGTTCGATGCAAATTGTACCTCTACTTTGAAATTGGCAGGCGTAGCATTACGAGTGAAAATTGACTGGTGGCATTAGCTAACGTGGTTTTAAAGGCAAGCAGTTGTGCTACACTTGTTTTAGAAGGAGCAGACGTAATTCTACGCATGATTTATCAGGGCTAAACTTAACCCTGACTGTATTACAAATTTTCAGGTCTTCTACGACAATAAATTTATTGCGATTATTAATTGGTTCTATAATTTGTAGTGACACATTCGTATGAGATTGAACGAATAAATTGTACTTTACATGCAAAATGCGGAACGGATATGCCATTGCGTTTCATCGTTAGCTTACTAACAGTTAAATAAAAATATATTTAAGGCATACACTCAAATTAGTCAATACTGGAACCCTGTATGGCTCAAAACATGTGTCTAATTTTTGTAATGTCAATGCAGAATATGGGCAATTCTCTGATGAGTCAACGGTTGCTTCCTTCACCAAAGCTAAGGCAAAAACGAGGGATCGTCGTGAGCACGACAAAAAAACAAGTAAGGTTTCAATGCAGCTTCACGTTTCAATTAAGGCGCACGACTAATAGTGAATTAGTTAATATTTGACTTTCCCGTGTATATTAGATTTTCCTTTGACACTAAATCCTTTTCTTTAAGATCACAAGCTACATTTTTGTAGTAGGATACTTTGTTGAAGTACATCTATTTTGTCAAGCAGAATGTTTGCATTAAACTATTTGAACTATAACAAAAGCACTAAGGTTCATTCATTTATTACACACACACGAGAGTGGAAAGTAAATCGAAACATACATGTATATACTTTAGGGGGAGGTCAGTACTCTAGTATGACAGGAGGGGCGTCAGATTTCATCAGTGTTTGAGTAGGGTACTAAATGTCCCCTGAGTAGGTTACATCTGGTGGCCTACTGTCAATCAACAACTATTAGGCTGAGTTTTTCCATCAAGTGTTTAAATTTAATCTTAGGACATGACGTCATCACACCCAGTCGCCCCACTCAGAGCTTGATCTATAATTAATTTAGCTCCATGTGACTGGTTATTCAAATACTGATACGGATTTAAATCTTAACACTTATGCAAAAACTCGACCTTAGTTCCTGAATACATCTGTACCATTTGCTAGAGCTACATGTCATTTTTACATATCATTACTGTAAAACGTTAAATTTTCGCGCGCATGTAATTTTCTTAAATTTCGCAAATCGCAAAACTCGCGAAAATTACATGCAGCAAATATAAAGCTACAGAAGCTATTTTAATGGGAAGTCCTCCTCAAAAACGCGAAAATTAAGTGCAGCGGAATTTATGAGAGGCAAAACCGCGAAAATAACACGCAGCTAAAATTTAATGTTTAACAGTATATAGAAAATTTTGCATTCGCTTTTCAATAGTCCAATAACACCCGGCATCTGTTTTAAACAACAGTTGCAACTGCAAACTGCATTTGCGGTTGTCAATGTTACCAACTAGTCATATTGTGCATGACATTGTAGGTAACGAAGGCTCAACCACATCATGTGCGTTAGAAGCTTCCGACGACGGCTTATTAACTTATGCCTCCTACTACTTCGATGCTCAACGGAAAGCCGAAGCGACTGAGCTCGCGACCACAGCAGAGTTAACATGCACGCAGATGACTGGAGATCTCCAGCAGTTTGGTTCCTTCCCCGCTAACTTGCCACATCCGAACGTGACCAAGAATGAACTCGGCTACGATGACTACACTACTGCTGGCGGCAATGTGCCAAGATACGCAAGCCTGCTCGGCGACGTACAGAGCGGCTCAAACGATTTTCTATTCAGCGTCCGTGACGAGCTCCTTCTGCAGGCCGCGGTGCAAAACACTTATACAGCGGACGAGATTAGTTTGGGAGCGCAGGAGTGTGTAACTGATGACCGGGCGTGAAAGTGCGATGCACGAATGTGTCACCGGTGTGATGGTGTGACGCAAGATGGTATCATTAGTGGCACGGCATGACAATGTGTCATCAGTGACACAGCGTGACGTGAACTAATGCAGAGACACAGATGTGCGTTATATTCTAAAGCCGTTGATGCGGATTGTTACACCTTACATGTGTCATGCCCAGTGGCGTCTTTCCCCTCCAATCTTAGGGTGGATAATTGGCACCCACATCCCCCAAAATTAAAATTCACAATTTTTGTGCATGCCATTTAAAAATAAACACCAATAAGACATTGCGGTGCACCGTAATAGCATTCTCCTCCCAACCACTGATTGTTAGCTTACAATTTCCACATACCCTCCCAACGTTTTCAAAGTTTCCGCATCCCCCCCAGCGTCCCCCAAAACTGGCGCACCTGCGCAAGCAAAGTATAGGAATAGACGCCTGGGGCCTCATTTACGTACATTTCTTAAGATTTTCTGAAATCTTATCCTAACTGAAACTTAAAACAAATAAAATCCAATCGCCGACCGCCGTGACGTCATCATTCGGTCTGCGCGCGACCGTGCGGTGTTTCCAATAAAAAAGATAAGATTTATCAAAGATTCTCTTAAGACAGTCTTACGACTAAGATTGTCATAAGATATCTACGTGAATGAGCCCCCTGGTCATGTCATCGCATGTATTATGTCATTATAATGACAAGTTAAACACAATTACACCTCGTTGCACATTATAGTGTGGAAACGACGGCGACACGTCACCAGCAGCACGATGTTTTAGAACTGCATTCTATTTATTTATTACGTTCTTTGTTTAGTTATTTATATACCAGGCTTATCTTCGATCAGGTCGCGGCCTGTTGTTTAAAAATTGAGATATCGAATCTGTATTAGGTATGTTAAATATTTAAAGGCCGTTTTAAGAAATGCAATCCATTCTGTTATCGGTGTTCAAAGCACTAAATTCATTATTGAATAGGCAACGTTGATTGAGGTTGCAGGTAGCGATTGATTTGAGACGTTAAACTTTCTTCAACTTTTGCTGCATTGTACTTTGCAACGACAATTTTTTTGTGTTGAACAAAGCGCGTTATTTATGGTTAGTTGTGAATGTGTGGTCCATAGACTGTGGATGGTATAAAATGTTATATCATGCTTTACGGCTGCAATTCTCATGTCGTAATTTTAGTTGCAAATATATACACGCAAAATATATAACCCAGTAATCAAGAGCAGTGTTCCCACTAAGCTGCGTGCGTGCGCGGCCGCGCCCAGATCCCAGAGACGCCACACACTAAAAATTAAACCTTGCTCACTAAAATTGAGGCCATCGACTAATACTGTAAAACATGCAATTTTTGATTTGCTACGTTATTTCAGCAGTTTTGCCTCTCAAAAATTTTGCTGCACTTAATTTTCGCGTTTTTGGACACTGTCCATTGTGCAGCTTCTGCAGCTTATTTTGCTGCATGTCATTTTCGCAAGTTTTACCGATTCATGCGATTTTCATTGCATGCGATTTCAAGTTTCATAATGTTAACGCCACAGAATAGTCAAACTTATGTAACTGATCAAGAATAATTCAATCTTTTCTTATACACATCGCATGAATAAAATCACAAGAAGAATTCAGAAAATGCAAAAAAGTCGCTCAGGGTTCAAAAAGTGCACACACAGCATTTTTGGCGCGCTCAGACTTTTTGGCTTAGAGGGAACCCTGATCAAGACTACGCAGGCTTACAGATTGTGGAATTAGGCTCTGTGGCACGGCGGATTGTATTAGGAGTTAATTACAGCAAGAAAACAGGCAGCCTATGAGAAGCACTGATATTCAACCAGCAAATATCTTACTTATTCCTACAAGCTTACTTTACTGGCATACAGACTAAGATCCAAACCATTAGGGCTTGTCCATTTGGCATGTAGTTGCTTGGATTCCGACCGAGCACCTCTCCTCCCCCCAAAAAGCATACATTTCGCCTCCCCCACCCTCAGACGCAAGCATACGCTGTGGCTCACCTCCGTCTCCCCCCCTCTCCGTGCGTACGTACTAATTGGACGAGCCCGGTACACAACAAGACTTTTTGTGCCGCATCTTAATTTTCAGACCACTGCTTAAATTTTCTTCTGAGAAACCACTTAATTCGTGAGCATAAATAAATGCTGATAAATATATCTTATTAAAGTTTAATCTACTATAACATGTTAAAAATAATCAGTCAATTTATTCCTACATGCTAAAGTGAAGACTTAAGAAAAAAAATATCGCTGCACATTATTTGGTAAAAACTTTTCAGCATTTTAAAACCACGAAAGTCCACGCCACCATGGTCGGTTTTCACGCAAAATGCTACGCCTGCGCCTTTCAAATTAGGCGTACAATTCGCATCCAACCATAATTTTTGCAATACCACACCCGATAAACTTAACTTTGGGTCACACCATCCCCAATCCCCATTGCTTGAGAAACTATGCTACGCTGCCGGCTGCCAATCGTGTACATCACATATTACATAAGGCCATATTTAAGACAATATTTACATGTTAAAGTGAGACAATTTCTAGTTATCATGAAACAGCTTTTAAAATCCGCATTTGCACACGGCCTACTAGAGTAAATTACGAAAACATCTTTTGCAAGTGTTACTAAAAATGAATTCACAGCTCCTATGCTTCTCAATGCGAGCAATGGCAATTCTGATGATTTAATTAAAGACCCTAAAAGGCACACGGCACACACAAAATCAGGTGATCTAATTGTTTATTATTCACACGCGTGTAAACAGCTACCGCTTCAATTTCAATACAATACATTATGGCTCCGAAAAAGTCTTGTGACACGTTGTGATAGTGTGAACGACCAGCTAATATAAAAATCAGAACAACAGTTGTGCAATATTGCATATAAATGTCAAAGTTCTCCCAAAATCTGTAGATCTATAGAGATCTACAGATACAAGCGACTGCACCAATAGTAAAAACAGGTGATTTACCAATACCATAGGCCTACATGCGGATTCCACTAGCTATGAGAAGTGCTCATGCTATGGCGTTGGATCGCGGGAATATGCCTCGAACCAAGGGCCTCGAATCCTCTCATAAGTTGGTAGATAGGGGATGCATATTTTAAAAATAAATGTTAAGAATGGCTTTGAAATAAACACATAGTTAAAAATGGCTTCGAAAACATCTGTCAGCACCTCCCCTTGCTTGCGAGTTCTGCAAGAAAAGGAAAAATACCCGCGAGGTTTTATGAAAACCTCGCCCCCTGTTGAGCAACAAGAAGCAGCCCTTCTCAAAAACAATTCTTAGGACAGGCACTGTATAGGCCTCTTAGTATAGAAATTCTCGTCCCGTGCTTTCCAGGCATCCAGTCAAACCAAATTGTGGCAAACTTTATAAAGTGCATTGGCGCAGTTTTAAACAGCTACTTGAACATTAGGATGCAGTTACAAATGGTCAATCCAGAGCGCATAGGATATTGCATAAGGGCATAGGATATGTGGCACAATGCTCCGTTATTAAGCTGTAACCTTTATTTCAGCAGCGAGTTTGACGAAGCGTTATGGCCGAGTTGTCTAAGTCGCAGACTTCGGATTGCGAGTGTGGCAGAAAGTCAGTTTGAACCCGGCCGCGACAAGATTTCGAGTCACTTCGTGCACCCTTGGCAGAGGTGCTTAAATTTCGTCAGCCCTGCAAATAATCATCTATTAGGGTGGAGTGCAGTAGAGAAGTAGAAGTTGAAGTTGTGCAGTTGTCAACCAAAATATGCGTTAAAATTTACAATAAAAACTAACTTACAAACAGAAAAAGGACCTGGTTCATGATACAAAAAAAACCAGTTATGCTGGCAGCCGCGACACTGGCGCCTATAGCTGAAGATTACAAGTAAGCGTAAAACAGCTTCTGTACAATGAAGCCACAACTATCAGCATCACCCCTCAAATTAATATGGATTCTACTACCATACTACACAAAACAGTGCGGGTCAAACAAAGCCTTAAATACGAAACAAAGCGATTCTAATTTATTCCATTTATTAACTTTAATTAAGAAACTCGTTATAATTTTTCATTATTAACTTTGTGCCACTATCCATTCCACAAGCTGTAATCCACAGTATAACACGGTTAAATTTGGATCATTAAACGATGAAAATAATCCGGTCCGGAGCTGCCAGTCACTGCTAGAGTTCATAGTCTGAGTCACTGTCAATGATGCCCTTACAATTGGAAAACAGCGCTTCCTTAATTAACATCGATCAGTCATAGGCCGCTTAGTCCGAGTCATTGTCACTGTCAACGATTACCTTAAGATTGCAGTACAGCGCTTCCTTAATCAATATCGATCAGTCATAGACTGTCTAGTCCGAGTCACTGTAGATGATTCCCTTAAGATTGGAGTACGGCCCTTCCTTAATTAATATCGATCAGTCATAGATCGCTTAGCCTGAGTCGCCATCGCTGTCAACAATTCCCTTGAGATTGAAATACAGCACTTCCTAAATCAATATTGATCAGTGAGACAAGATTTAGTCTGAGTCACTGTCACTGTCAACGATTCCCTTGAGATTTGAAAACAGCGCTTCCTTTGTTGCTGTTTGTGGTCGTGAGACGGGCTTGTAGTCGTGGCGCGAGTAGACGCTGTAGACGTTGCGACTTGAGCGACCGCCTGACAGGTCACACAGCACAAAAACATTAGACCATACATGCGCAGTGACAGAGTGACCGCCTACAGTCACACAGCACATGAACATTAGAGCATACATGTGTAGTATAATGATAGGGCAGTAGCGCTGTGCAGTGAGTTTAGTTGAAGCGGGTGAGCCAAACAAGCCTGATAGAAACCAGATGTAGGAAAGGCCGCGGGCCAAGGGTTAAGTGATCGGAGTGAGCGGAATGATTGAAGTGAGCGGAATGATCGAAGTGAGCGGAGTGAGCGAAGTGAGCGGAGTGATCGAAGTGATTGGAGTGAGCGAAGTGATCGAAGTGAGCGGAGTGAGCAAAGTGATCGGAGTGATCGGAGCTCTATGTAATTGTATGTGATTGTCTGTGCTTCGAGTCAGTTGAGCCTGTAGCCTGCGGACCTCAGTTGAACTTGCTAAATGTATATAAACCGAAGGAAACAGGATGCAGGATCGATCGACAACACCTACAAGCCTAGCTAGCTAATTACGACCTAGCTAACGGCCGAAGGCCGAAGGACTGAACCAAAGGAGAGAAACGAATTAGAATGCTAATATGAGATCATTGATAACGAATAAAATAATAACGATCTTGTACTCTCAAGAAAGCGTTGTTGTCTCTAATAGTGTAGCTAGTCCTCAAATCTAAAAGCGGAATCAAAAGAAGAATATAGTCAAAGCCAATAATCAAACCATACTAAGCAGAGTAATATAAAGAAACCAAAACTCTAATATAAGACATGCACAGCCATATACTGTAAAACATAAAATTTTTGCTGTACGTTATTTTCGCAGTATTATTTTACAGTAACCATAGATGCGCTCTTTTTGCAGTCTACTCTGACAATGTCCATGATTTCACATGGGTAGAGATGCTTGTGCCCTGAATGCCAGAGCTGGATATAGCCAAATATCCTCCCTGACGTCAATCTGAATAATAAAGGATCTGGCACGGCAATTTTCAGCTGGCGATATTCGCGTGTTTAACAGCCTTGCCCTTGCCGCAGGGCCTTCAATGAAATGGCTTTGTACCTGCCAACGCCAAAACTTGAACCCCGGACTTCTCATCCCAACACCTTTTCTGGTAAAACCTTCACTGGTAGCACCGACACTAGGCCCCAGTGACATATCTAACAAACAAATTATCCATTAGGCAGCAAAGCCCCATAGCTAGGAATTTAATAACTGAAAGAAACTTGAATCGGGCAAGTATTTAGTATATCGTGAAGGCACTGAGCCCTCAGCAGTGCTATTTTTTCATTTTTTCTCAGACACGAGATCCGGCGATCATTCACAGCCGAGCCGAACAAGACATTTGTGCGCGCAGAGATTATCTATCGTCATTATTCAGTAGTCCATGAGCTGCATTTGTGATACAGTTTCCCGCGTTACAATGTACCGACTGTATTAGCCATACACAGGGAATGAGAGGGCCGGCAATATAACAGAAGGAATAAAGGTTTTTTACCAGGAAGGAAAGTGTCTGACACTGGGTGAAAATGAAGAACTATCCTGTTTTAACACAGAAAGCTAACCGTTGGTTGAGATGATGTTTCCTTGTCGCAGCTCGTCCACCTCCTTCTGCAGCTTCACGCTCTCGGCCGCCTTCATGCTTGGCGTGCCTGGCGACACAATAGTAATAATTATGAGTACGTGCCCAAACCCTAAGACGTCATCGAGAACGCTACCAACTCTAGGCTGTGAATACTCACAATACTATCAACAATACGCACGCCGAAAGTAAAACTGTCACGTAGCGAAGTATACAGTTAATTTGTCTGATATTCTTTTTTCTCAGATTTAGAATTAGGTGGCTCCATGTTGTTGTTGCTGTTGTAGCCCCTTGAGGGGTAAAGGCCATTGCACCAACTGATGGTCGCTGGTGGTGGTCCCACCGTAGACCGGCAGGCATCGTAGGAACACTTGTGGCTGGCGAATTTAAACCACCCTTGCCAAAGGATGCACAAAGTGACTCTGAATCTTTTCCGCGGCCAGGATTTGAACCGACGACTGCTGCACTCGTAATCTAAGAACGCGACTTAGACCAGTCGGCCACAACGCTTCGTCCTGCAAAATGGTGGCAGCAGGGGCAGGGCTGCTGGGCAGTGTCACGTCCGGAACATAGCAATTTTGTAAATAGAAAAGTGAATATAGAGTGGAAGGAAGCTGGCCATACAAGCATTTACTACAGAACACGAAAATACATCATGAATTATGGCATAATCTAACACTAAAGCTAAAAAAAGAGACTTAAGCCTCATTTTTCAGGGCTAAACTGAACTCTGTATACAGTACAGTAGCCATTATGCGCCAAGTCTGCGAGATGGCGCACCCTTCATGCCAGCGTCGCGCAGCAGTTCGCGCAGCCTGGCGCAGCGCTCCTCCGTCGTGGCGCAGTCAGTGAACGCCCGCACATAGTTGAGTCCCACGGGCAGCGCGCCGCAGTGTCGCGCAATCTTCTCCAGGCTCAGCACTCGCGCATCCTTCTCCACACCCTGGCATAATGAGTATACACAGGATTACGCTTAGATCTGATAATACACACGTAACATTATGCCTGCTCTTCCTAAAACAGACGTAGTAACACTGCTCAGTCATCAAAAATCGCATAGGCCAATACCACCATGCTCATTTTTCAGGCGTAACGCTGCACCTGCCAGTTCAAAATTAGGTATACAATTTGCATCTAGCCATGACGTTTAACATCGTAAGCCTGCCAAACTTAACTCTGGCCATAATTAGTTTTGGTATCTCAGGATTGCCATTGCTCTGTACTTACTCAATATAACATCTTAATGTGATCACAATACAGCTTAAGTAAATTTAAAGTGATGTCTTAAAATCTGAACATCAACTAACAAGATCTACAACCAACCGGCAGCTTCGCAGTCGATGTTGCTTTTTTCTTCGCTTTGCTCAATTCTGAGCCAGCATTGGAACCTTGGTGCTTCTTCCCGTTCTTCTTCAACGAGGATTTAGAATGCTGATCTTTCTGCTCGGACTCGCTGGCCTCAGAATGATCAGGGGACTGGCCGTCTGATTGATCAGGGGATTGGCCGTCTGACTGCCCGGCTGAGTCCTGGGTCGATCTGGGCCTCTTGCGCGACGCTGATGACTTGGAACGTGCCTTGTCCTAACACACGACAAGGCACACGCCAAATTGGGTCACACCAAGAGATATTGAAATACCGCACTGCAGTCACCCATTCACTATTTTGAGAAGGAGGGAAAAGCTATAGAATAGGTTCATAGGTCACATGGATCTCTTTTAAAGTAGAAAGGGTAAATAGTCCACAGCTCATCAGCCTAACAGAGAAAGTTATCACAACAGACGACAAAGGAAGTGCAAACAATTCTGGCACAGTCCTCAAGAACTAAACAGGACTGTTATCAGCTTTGTTACGACGCATGGTCCGTAATTCAACACCACCTGGGTATCAAAAGTCAACACCATAACACAAACTAGTTAACTAACAAGAAGAAGAGAACAAGATCATCAGCAAATCAATCTGATGCATGGACAACTGCAAAGGTTTAGAAACACACTCTACAAGTGTGGAAATTCAAAGTCAGGCGCCAGAGGAATCAGGATTTCAAGTGCACCTCATTCACATTCAAGGATCGAAGTTTGTTTTTGTTTTTTGTAGCTCAGGGACCGTGTGTAGTAAAAAGACTATATACAGTCCGGGTTTGTGCAAGGGAGCCCGCACAGAACCCCTCCCCCTTCTTCAGTCACCTTTTACGACTCGCTCGGAGAGCTCTGGGCTGCAAGCCAATTGCTTATTCCCCGGTCTGCAGGGGGCTTAAGGATTACTAGGAACACGCACCGGAGGGGCAAAGTGCCAGACATGCACCAGAGGGGCAAAGTTCAAGGACATATGGAATACTGATACGCACTGGAGAAACCATAGTTCAAGAGTACCCTTGCATGGAGCAAATGTTCACAGACACGCCCCACAGATGCAAGGGTTCAAGGACACGCCCCAGAGATGCAAGGGTTCAAGGACACACCACAAAGATGCAAGGATTCAAGTATACACCTCTGCCATGCAACGGTTTAAACACACACCACATACATGCAAGGGTTCAAGAACACGCCCCAAAGATGCAAGGGTTCAAGAACACACAATAGAACACACAATAGAGATGCAAGGGTTCCATGACACACTATAAAGCTGCAAGGGTTCAAGGACACACCACATACATGCAAGGATTTAAGGACACACCACATACATGCAAGGGTTCAAGAACACACCCTAGAAATGCAAGGGTTCAAAGACACACTACAAAGCTGCAGGGGTTCAAGTACACACCCAGAGATGCAAGGGTTCAAGGACACACGACAGAGATGCAAAGGTATAAAGATACACCCTACAGCTGCAGGAAGTAATAGGAGACCTGCAGGCGTTGTTTCATAGAGGCAAGGCTCTCCTCCTCGGAAGACAAGTCATGCTGTTCGCTCTCAGGGTCATCAGAGTCTTCGACAATCCTTGACCTTTTGACTTTTTCTTGACCCGCCCTGCTCTTCGATGCTTCGCCAGGCTTTGATCCCACACCTTTTCGTGAGGAATCTCGCTTTGGAACCAGCGAGTTACTCCTTTTTACTGATACATTATGTACATCTTTTTTCTGCTTCTTTTTATGACTTTTCTGTTTTTTTGCGGCGTCGTCGGAATCTGGTTCGGAGTCGCTGGTGTCTGGTGAGTTGTGTCGGCACGAGTCGTTGGAGCGATCGGTTAGGACGACATCCAGCACTTCGCTGGGACTCAGCCTTTGTGTCGACCGCTGCGCCTCGCTGCGCAGAAAACACACAACTTACTGCGACTTGATTTGATAAACATTTCTCCATTACTTCCATCTCTCACTCACAGACAACAGAATATCACGAAGACCCGTTGCTGCCAAGTACAAAAGTATAGTCTATACAAAAAATTACAATAAAAAGCACAAATTAAGTTTGACAGATATTTTAGTAACATAAATTTTTAAAACCGTCAAAACTATGTTAACATATTCACTCCGTGAGCCCCTTGCAGGCCGGGGAACAAAGAATCGGCTTGCAGCCCAGAGCTCTATGAGCTAGTCATAAAAAGCAACTAAAGAAAGGGGAGCGGTTGCCCCTCCCCCAGAACCAGACAATACAGTCCGGTTCTGTGCTGCCCCCATGCACAGAACCAGACTGTATGTACACGTAGTCTTTGTGCTACACACGGTCCCTAAACTAAAAAAAAAAAAATCACTTTTTGATCGAAAATGTTAAAATTTTTATTGGGCAGCAGCGGACCGACGTAAATTTATCTTCCGATCCGTGAGGGGAAGTTGAAGAAAGGAGTTAACGAATCCAGCCTGATTCCCTAACAAAACCTTCCAGCAGCGTTGATGCTAACAAATTCAATAACCACCAAATAAATACGGCCCCCAAAATAGTTTTCATCAAACATCTAAATTTGAACTTCTTACAACGCGTGCAACTTCAAGTATGATACTTCACAATGCAACATGCTGCAATCGTAATCTTAGGCCTCCTTTCTATGATGCATATTTTGCATGCAATGCTACACGCAATTTTTCATGCAACCGCGTTAAGAAAATTACAATGTAAAATGTCCGTTGTCATGACAACGATTTCCTTAACGGGGCTCATGCACGGCTTGTTCCTTAACTGAGTTTTATGCGTGGCTTGCATGAAACCCAGTGAAGGACATTTTACATTTGTAATTTTCTTAACATGGTTGCATGCAAAATTGCCTGCAAAATATGCACTGTGGGAAGAGACCCTCACCCTTTGTTTTTCTTTTTTTGGTCAGCGACTCGTTCTTGTTTTTGTTCTTCCTCTTTGTCTGCTAGCTGCGTTTGCCGCCGACAAGCAACTTTAGGCGATTCTTCGTTGGACAACCGTGACTCAGTGGACCTCCTTCTCTCTTGCTCTCGCTCCTGCTCCTCCTGCATCAAATATTACTTTATAAATTAAATTTGCAAATTAAATCTAATTAAAAATCACATTTTATAAAGCTTCAGTTAGTTTAAGTTTTCAAAATCTCCTTATCATAAAAAACGTGATAAAAAGGGCACACGCCCTCACATGGCCTGATCCTACATTGTGAGCCGATGGGCCTTCCGGGTGAGGAAGCGATTCAGACGAAAACTGATCAATTAAGGAGATGATGACATATCGGTCCAGTCTGTGGGATAGGGGCCAATCCCACACAAACCTTGGCCTAACTCCTGCTAGACCAGGAGACCAGGCCCCAACAAACTCCAGGCTCTACCTCCCTACCCTGACAAATTACCCTGCCTCCCTTCCATCACCCGCCAGTCCTAGCACTCCTTGATCTAGCATCATCTTAAAGACATTCAGATCAACACAAACCCCAGTTTCAAAGTTAATATAATATTGTATTAGAATTTAGGTACAAACAGTTTGTTGTGCAGTGCACGCAGTGCAAGTAAAAGCATTATGCAACCATAACGATTCATAAAGCAAATAAATATAATTTAAGCAAAGCAGTGTAAAGTGAAGCACCTTTTCGCTGACGAGCACAGTGACGATCTGTTTGAGCAGGTCGCGATGCTCCGCTGAGAGCTGATCGAGGCCCTTCTTACGCATGTACTGGTCTCGCACGCTCTTCTGAGTCAACGTGCTACGTGCACACAGAGCATGTAGTTATGTGTCATATACATAGAGTGTGTGATGTGTGACTGCTTCAACGTGCCACATACACCAAGCACATGATTTTGCATGTCAATGATTGCAACACCCAGTGTTAATATTGCAACCCTTTTCAAAGAATAATCCTTAATTATGCTTCTTCTTCGATCCCCTTTCCCCCCACTTTATTCCTTTGGGATCATCCATTTATTACATCACCACTGGGAGGGGGGGAGGGAAGCGGTCTGATGACGCTTGGTGACGGAGTGGGATGGGGGGGGGTCCACGGCAGTGGTGATGTCACCAGTGTTTTTTAAACATGTTTCTTAAGCATAAAAAGGACTTCCAACAAGTAAGCATCGGACATTTCATTGCGGAAGCGTATGACCAGAAGCACTGATTATTTTGCTGTCAGTCAACACCTATTATTAACACAATACTATTATTACTATTAGCACTATTATTGATAATGGTCTATAAACTTGGTGACGTCACCTAGGGGGGGAGGTGGAGGTCTAGTGACGCTTGGTGACGAGGGGGGTCAAATGGCCTGAAAAGTGGTGACGTAAATGGATCACCCCTTTACCACCCCCGCCATGCTGCAGACCTGTAGTCAGTGCAGGTGTGCAGGAGGCGGCGCACAAACGCATCCATCGCGCTCGCCGTCATCCTTGAATCTACGTGAACAAGTCCTCGACAGTTCCAATGTACAGGACCACAAGTTAATACCGTTTAGAACAATAGGCTAAACCCTTACTACTGGTTGCTCGAACTCGATTTAAGTGCGATTTAATTTTGTCATCCGAAGAAACGAATGAAAATCTATGAGAGTATTGTATCGAATAATTTGATTGGTCAATTCGGGCCACAAAACTAATCAAACTTGAAGCGAGGTCGAGAAATTCACTGTTACACAATTCTTGTGTCTATTTTTGTGTACAAGCAATGATCGAGAGGGGTTGGCAGGCTTACAGTAGTGTCTGCTAGTTTTTAATGTAAATTTCATGATGAGATCGAGTAAACTGAAAAGGATTCTAGATACTATTTAACCCGAGATGCACAAAGAATTTAAATTTAAGGTTGTCCTATATGACATTCACCTATGATAGACGCGCGAGATCTTAAATTTAACTAATCGACGCGTGCAAGTATACACGAACACCTGTTGTGGAGACGGAAGTTGCGGTATCATTAGTGAGCGTCGTAGAGGTTGACCAATGAGTACATATTCGTTCATTGGTTACACGACAGATATGCCGCTGTCAGTTACAAAATGCACAATATAACAACAACGGCAAATCAATAGACATGGGGCTGGGGGGAGGGGGCCAGAGGAGTCTGGACTATGGATTGACCGTAAAAGTGAATATGAACTATTAAGAACTGCGTTATTAGAAAAGAAAAAGCATTGATTTAGACATTGTAACTTTTGGAAAAGATCTGTCGCAACCTCACCCCCCCCCCCCCCCCCCGCGAGTTCTGAACAAAAAGGCTGCGCCTCTTTCGACTTTAAAAATAACTTTCTAAATACATACAAAAATCGTATTTTTCAGAATTTTCTGTTATTATAACTCGACCAGCATTCAACCTGCATTTAACAATTAATTTAAAACTTTTTACTGAGATTTCTTTAGGTGGCCCTCACTAGATGATCAGCAACCGGTCAGTCTTGTACATTCATGTGGCAATATCGTTGTTGATTATTCCGGATTGTTTCGTTGAAAGTACCCACTACCCATTCACCGACCCCGGAGGGATGATAGGCTGAGTTGGCCTCTGGCAAGTCCTATAAATGAATCTCTAATCAGCAACCCCGGTTGGAAATCGAATCCGGGTCGCCTACGTGGTGAGCGGCAACGGTACCACTACACCAGAGACTTACCAAGTTTCTGTTATTATAACTCGACCGACATTCAACCTGTATTTCACAATTAGTTTAAAACCCCGGTGTAAGCTTATTATTAGGCTGTGGTCACTATGTATGTTGACGCACCGATATGTTAACATTACAGAAAACGGCGCGATCCTCGTGTATCGCTCATTTACGTTTTCTTCTTTTTGTTGTTGTTGTTGTTTTCGCTCCTCTTCTACTAGAGAAGAAGAACCCCGCCAGGTCCGAAGTCCAGAAAGGTGATCACCCGTCGAGGGTTGCCCAGGGATCGAGAGGTGTCAGAGGGGTAAGCATGGCGGGGCATGAGAATATGTGTTGAGTGTCGTGGGGGAAAGTGAGCAGGCGTGGCGGCTGTTGGGATGGATGAAGTTTTGAGTCTTGTCGATCAGACTGATGGAAGGCCTATAGCTGGATCTATCTAGTTTTGGCTGTTTTTCCTGGAGACAGCACTATATACCCATTGAGAACGCAATTATTAGCATAATTATATGTTATAGTTCGCGGATCAATGTCTACCCCGTACCCTAGGCTCCCCCACCCCATATACCCCCTCCGGCGCCCTCCCCGACCTGACCCTCCCTCTTCCGAACGCGATTCACTCGAAAGTGTAGTACTACGTAGTTTGGCTAATTCCTGCCTAGTTTAGAACAGGCCATGCAACGGCGGTGCAAGTCTGATGGACTATTTTAAGGTTTAGCCTACCTGTAGCTTTTATCTTGTCATATTCAATCTGCCCAGAGTCTGGCTGAGTTGATCGTCGAGAAATCGAGATGCTCGTTTTCGCGCAACTTGGCACAATTTTAGCGCCATCTATAGCTCGCTCCCGCCTGCTCTATAGCTTGGCACATTATTACATAGCGCCATCTACATCTGCATGCAGCGCCATCTACATCTACATGTAGCGCCATCTACATCTACATGTAGCGCCATATACATCTACATGTAGCGCCATCTACATCTACATGTAGCGCCATCTACTTCTACATGTAGCGCCATCTACACCCACATGTAGCGCCATCTATATCTACATGTAGCGCCATCTACATCTACATGTAGCGCCATCTACACCCACATGTAGCGCCATCTATATCTACATGTAGCGCCATCTACATCTACATGTAG
>JAQIWG010003597.1:0-17553 GCA_034695025.1 Chamaedrilus cognettii | reverse complement strand
CACGGTGTTAGCGCGGTGTTAACACCGCGCTAGCGCCGCGCTAACCTGAGCAACGGGTTGAGGCGTTCAGATTGAGATCGAGTTGGCCCAAAATTTCAACTCAACTCTTAACACCGTCCTAACACCGTGGACTTGAAATCACCCACTGTAAACGATAACTTCTAAGTTCTTAGATATGAGTTATAAATATTATAATGTGTACCGTATTCTATATTATATATCTATAAATTATTCCCAAACTATCATTATATAATAGTATTGGTCCCAACATTAAAAAGAAATGCGCCTGGGCTGCGGCTTCCAAAATACTTAATTGTCACTGCTTCCATAGTATAATATTATGGATAGGGCTTTATTTATATAGCTTTTCGACCTATTTCGACTGTTTCCTTACCCTGAGTTCTTGTTTGCATTCTTTTCGTGGCAAACATGGCGGCAAAGTAATAATAAAATTTCCGCTTCTTTTTTTTAAGAACAGATATTAATTATAAGAGAGGCAGGCAACCTACGGTAGGATACGGCAGTAGCCGCTGTAGCCTACAATGCAGTAGGTAGGCCTACCAATGAAGGTTATAATAGGCAGTAGGCCTACTACATGCATGCCCCGCAAGGGCCTCTACGGTGTTCAGTCGACCCCGCAGGGGTCTTTGGGGGCGGTAAGAGAGTCCAGCAGAAACTTTCTTACTGCCCCAGGACGACAGAGGTGGAATAGGAGTGGTCCAGGTTAACAAAACAATACAAAGTACAAATTTATCAATGAACAAAATCACTGCTAGTTGCGGCGTTGCAAAGAATGAATGAAATCATTGTTTGTTGCGGCGTTACAGAGAATGAACAAAATCAATGCCAGTTGAGGCGTTATAGCGAAAGAACAAAGTCAATGCTAGTTGAGGCGTTACAGCGGAGAACAAAATCAATGCTAGTTGAGGCGTTACAGCGAAAGAACAAAATCAATGCTAGTTGCGGCGTTACAGAGAATGAACAAAATCAATGCTATGATCCTGTCCTTTTCTTTTGACAAGCATTGACACGTTACAAGATAGATTATGTTCATTCCATGTAACGCCGCAACTTGCGTTGATTTCTTTCATTCTCTGTAACGCCGCAACTAGCGTTGGTTATGATCATTCTATGTAATGCCGCAACTTGCGTTGATTTTGTTCATTCTAGCTTACGCCGTTGTTGAATGAAGTAATCGTCAAAATCATTGGTGTCTGTCCTGTAACTTCTATTTTTCTTCTGATCACGCCAGAGACTTTTACTTTTGCAACGAGGGGGATGCTGACGGAAATTTGTACTTCCTTCGGTGGGGGCAGAGGGCAGGGGGGAGCAATGCCTGGGGGGGCAAATACTATTGCCTATTGTTTTTCCCCCCACATTCCCGAGTGGGGGGGCACTTTGATTTCAACAGAAATTTGATTTTGATGAAATGAGATCTACACATGTATGCTGGATCTTGCTAGTTTTGAAATGTGGAACTAATTGGGCTTGGATACATTGCTCGGTTACGTCCTTTGGTAATGTTAGACGACGGGCGCAGATATTTTATTGCTTACACGAAATTATTGTTTTGAAATAAGTCTAATTGCATTTTGATTATGCTAATTGTATTGTAATAGTTTGCAGTTCATATTTATTTGATTTTTTAGAAAAAGTTGAAACCCGTGTATAGCCAACGGTGACATTGTCTTTTGTTGATCGTTTTGTGTATCTGTCGGGCTACATATATGATGTTAAATCACTCAACGTTAAACAAGCCGCGTATACATTTAGAAGCTTTGAGTCCGCATACAATGCAGCCTTTGATAAAATATTTGGATCATTGTTCAGGCAGTTGCCTTGTGTCATCAGAGATCGTCGCGTATAATGCCGTAACTGTTTATTAATTTATGCTTTATTGCGGTGTAGCCCATATTATTATAAAAACGCACAAGGTATATTATTATAATGCTTCTGCCGTGAGGTGAAAAAAAGTTCTACATATTGCAATTTATTCAGACATAAATTTTGCACGTCAATTAAAATCTTTCCACCAGAATATTGAGAAATCCATGAATCATTGAACCTTAAATGGAGGGCTTACAGTATATTGTCTGCAGTACATTGTATGTTATTATAACGCACGCCGTTGAAACTAAACATTGAAACTATTCAACAGAATTCTACTAATATATTCAACAGATGTGTTAGCAGATACATATTTCTCTGTACAAAATAGATTTTCTTTGAAACAAAATTGCAATACACTAAAATTCCAGCCGTTTCCTTTTTGGCCCTTTTGTAGCTTTTCACCAAATAGGCTAACTCTCGCCCAATCGGACCTTTGAAATACAGACCGCGTCGTCTCTGAATAAATATTGCAGATAAAGATCCATTGAAGCATTCATTTAAAAGTAGCGCAATGCTAATGAATTCATTAGCGACGATCTATCTATGAGGCATAGTAGGGTAGTGTGAACGCGTCCGGGAGTCCATCAGTTCAAAAAAATTAGGCGGTGATTAGACCGACAACAGAGATAATGTCTTTATTTCAACCACTGACAGAAATGGGATCCTCCCTTTCAATTTTATTGAACAGATCGATCATTATTTGTCGACGATTAACACTCATTTTGTCCTATATAATTTTCAGCTATTAATTTTACCAGAATATAAAATCAGCATTATATAATATTATAAGATGTTTAATATTGATAAAATTCAAAATAGAATGTGAATATGGACATGCATTTCATAGTATGAGTTTCCACCGATATGTAAAATTTCTTGTCACAAGTGTATCTACAGCTAGCACCATTTAAAGTTAGCGCCATTTTAAGTTATTGCCTTCTATACGAGTTTTTGACCACTAAGGGATCACTACCTAATCAGGGAACAAAAGTGTCAAAAGGCATTTTAATAATAATAATAATTTTCAGACAACTTTCAAATCTTGAATGGCTCTAGACAATTTTTAACAAACGTACATGTATCCGCAAGGCGGCGCCATTTTAAGTTAAAGCCTTTTACGTCGGATTTTTGACCACTGAAGTGGTCATTACCGAATGAGCGAGCACAAGGGTCGAAATGCATTTCAATTCTACTGCAGCTGAAACACTTCCAGTCCAGTATCGACGGCGACCGCCAGACGCTTCAGCTCGTCGTCGAAGCTGATGCCCCAGGGCTGGGTGGAGGTCCTCAGGGTGTCCCCGATCTGCTGCCCGTCCGTGCAGAACTTGGAGACACCACGCGCTGTCTGGTCGGCGACGAAGATGTTGTTGAACTCGTCGACTGCGACCCCCTGAGGAACCATGTCGAGGCCGTCCGAACCACCAGCACTGAACTTAAGCAGCTGCTGACCGGTGGAGCTGAAGACCTGGTTGGTGAGAAGTTAGGTTTATTCGGCGTTCAAATAGTGGCTGGGTGTGTAGCATAATACAAGCATGCTAAAAATAGGCGTAGAAAGATCTTGCACATGCAATCAAATTTGCAATGCTGTGGGTCTAATGGACCATCATAGTTAGATCATCAGTGTTCAATATTCAATGAGAAATTAACGTATACCGTTAAACATGGCCAAGCTATTGAATTGCAATACCCAGTTTAGTTGACATTCTGCGTCACTTCTTTCAATAAATAAAGCTGCAGGCCTACACTCACTGTACGATGTAAAGTTGATAATTGAATCAAACAACCCAAAATTGGCATAATTAATGATTGGCCCAAGCGATTGCAAAATAACCTCGCCTATAAGTGCGTCAGGGAATCATATATTGTCCAAAAGAATCAACATAATGCTGCAATAAAAAAATACCCTTTATCTCGCATCCATTGAGTAATATAATTAACATTTTTGGAATGGTCAGATCATGTAGATTGGAGCGACAATATCACATCATAGATAGGCCTACGAATATATTATGCATGCACGCCTGCATGCTCATGTAGATGTACCAATTTTAAAATAACTTAGTCCGCTATTACAATTTAATAAATCGCCTAATAAACTATTGATATCTAAAAGAATGTCTCGTAAATTAGACATTCTGCACTCACAAATCTACCTTACCAGGCCTAAGTCAGTTTCGTCTCCAAACCTTTATGTGATGACTCTCGCAGTCCGAGATGACGATGTTATCGTCGTGATCCACCGTCACGTAGTTGGCCGTCAGCACCTCTGAGTCCCCGTTCCCCCTCGGCCCGAACTCCTTTACGCGACTCATCCTTCCGGCCACCACCATCGTGTAGATCCCGATCTTATTCGCCCTCTTTCCCGTCTCCGTCATAACCAGCTCTCCGCTCTTCAGAAACGCGATGCCGCTCGGACGCTCGAGATACGACGCTGACTTGTACGAGGAGACGTCCTTGACCGAGGCGATCTTGACGCTCTTGATTGAGGACGCCGTGCCCGCGTGGTCGGTGATGAGGAGGGACGCCGTGGCCGTGTTGAAGCACAGCGACCACGGCTCGACGATCAACACGCTCTCGATGGCGTGCAGTAGTTGCCCGGTGGCGCTGAAGATCTTGACGCGGTCGCGCCCTGTTCGCCCGTACTCGGTGGCGGCGATCTGTCCGCTGACGGTGAAGCAGCAGTCGCGGCAGCGCGAGAAGCCGCTGCACTTCCACATCAGGCGGCCGACGAACGTCCGCCCGCCGTTGCGCCGAAGCACGACGCTTCTGCTGATAGGAGGCACGGCTGCGCTTGGCGGCTGGGCGGTTCTTGCGGATGGAACCCCTCTCACAGTTGAAATGTTGATTACGGTCGAGGCAGTAGTTATTGTCGGGGCACTGGATACAGTTGAAGCACCTCTTGTTGTCGAAGCAACTGATGCGCTTGGCGTTGAAGCAGTAGTAACGGCTGAAACAGCCTTTGACGCTGAAGCAACGTTAACAGCTGCAACAGCCTTTGACGTTGAAGTAACAGTAGCCGCTGACGCAGCGTCAGTAGCTAAAGCGCTATTCGTTGCTGGAGCACCACTGATCGTCGACGCACCGCTTGCAACCAATGCGCTGCCGCTCGTCCCAGCTCCTCTCGTCGCCGCACCGAAATTAAAGTTGCCGGCGGAATTTCCCGTCGGCGTAGGAGTGTCAAGGATTTCCACCGACGGTGTTCTCACGCTGAGACGCCGTTCAAGTTTCTCCACAAACGCTTGCCGCCGGAGCGTGTTCGATCTCGCCGTGTCCGACTCAACGTCGGCGGGGTTGCCGGGGGTCGCGCCGGCGTTGGTCGACCGCTCCGCAGCAGCGGCCGATGAAGGTTTCGTCAGGCGGAAACTGGCTCGTAGATCCTTGAATCTATTGCTCAGCGTCGACGGACTTCCCTTCATGGCGCTCTTTGGAAGGTCGCGCTGTTGCAGCGTCTGTGACTTGCGGTCCTCTCCGGCAACGGTTTTTTTCTCGATCGTCCCCAGTTTGATCTGAACGTCGGACGTAAACACTGAGCTGTCGTATAGCGCCAGTGGGATATCGCAACTGACAATAAGTTCGTTGCGCGCTTTTTCTTCCTGGGCGGCAAACGTGCTGAGAATAGTCTTCACGTTCGAGCTAGCCCCAAGATCGCTCAACAGCCCGCTGATCATCTTGATCGTCTTTTGGCGTTCCTGAAAAGATTTATCGGCTGCGGTAATTGCCTGCGTCTTTTCGTCATAGACCGACTTCAGCTCAGAGAGCATCTGCTTCTCGATGTCCTTCAGCTTCTGTTCCGCCTCGCGACACGCCTTCTTCAGGTTCTTCTCCGCTTCGTGAAAGCACTTCCCCTGCTCCTGCCTGATGCGTTTCACGACCTCGCACTTCCCGTCGAACTCCCTCATCTTCTTACCCAGCGCCTCGATGCTTTCCTTCAGCCGCCGCCTGAGATTCTCGACTGCGCTTCGCTGCTCGACGACCGTGTGTCCGGCGTGGCCGCACGTCACGCACAGCATGCAAGCCGGCTCGGCGCATTCTTCGCAGAAGTAGCCCATGTCCGCCTGGTGGGTCTCGCACTTCCACCCGCCGGCATCCGTCGCGGCAGGCGTGACAGCAAGCACAGAGTGGTCGGCGAACAACGCGTTGCGAGAATGGTTAGCCGAGCAAGACGCGCAGAAGTGCTTGCTGCACTGGACGCAGAAATCACTCGCCTGCTTGTCGACCCCGGTGACTCGGCATACGGCGCAAGGTGCGCCGTCGCTGAAGGCAAAAGAGTTGGGTCGCGACTGGGTGTCGGACTCGCCGCTGGGACTCACGCTGCTCGCGTCGCTGCTCGACCTCGAGTTGATGGCCTTCATGGCGCGCATCAGCTCGTGGATCTGGTCGACCTTGAAGTCGGTGGGGAGGGCGGCGAGGCCCTGGCGAGGGACGTAGCAGATGGCGCGGCAGGTCGGGCAGGGGAAATTGGAGATGGCGACGACGCGCTGGTTGTTGGTGGCGTTGTAGTGGCTCTGGATGCACGCGAGACAGAAGGTGTGCTGGCAGGGAAGCACCTTCGGCTTGTCGAACGTTTCCATGCAGATGGGGCAGCTCGTCAGAGAGTTGGCCTGCTCCTCTAGGTCCCTGTCCGCGTCTTGCGCGTACGCCATCCTTATGTGCTTTGACCTTCAATAGGCGTTCCGCTATTACTTGTATTGTTGAACTGGAATAATAGACTTATAGTACGTGGCTAGCAATGGGTGACCTATGCGTGTCCAACAATTATGTGAACCTCGGCTTCTGGCCAACTTTGCGTGCACAGAATGTATATCGGCCTGCTTTGAACAAATTATTATAAATTTTGTTGCGAAACTAGTAGAGAGGCTTAGGCTGCCCAGAGGCCAATTGATAATGCTCAATGTTGACTAAATTTTGTCATTTGACAGTAGGCCCATAGCAGCTATGCGTGTCAGCTGGCAAATGGTATAGAAATAGGACAATGATTGTCAAGGCAGGCTACGATATCGTAAACATAATTCAACAACTTTTCACTTGTCGCAAATGCTCGCTCCGCTGCTTGAGGTATTGTTAGAGCTTGCTCACTGCTCAAAACTAGCTATCCAGTTTTACAGAGAGGTCTCGCTACTTATCTCAGGGGACCCTCCGTATCAATTCAATCCAAAAATTCAGCCGACATCTATGATTTTTGACAATTCAAGGCGATTTTCATTAAATGTAAATAAATTGTGAATTAAAAACGTCATGGAGGTCAGTATTCTGAATATAATGCCAATTCCTAAAAAATGCTCATATTCAAATATTATGTT
This sequence comes from Chamaedrilus cognettii, assembly GCA_034695025.1. Lineage (NCBI taxonomy): Eukaryota > Metazoa > Annelida > Clitellata > Enchytraeida > Enchytraeidae > Chamaedrilus > Chamaedrilus cognettii. The sequence continues at coordinate 10,363 of JAQIWG010003597.1, read as the reverse complement.
GTTTAAAACTAAGTTTAAGATGATAAAATGATTGACATTTCCTAGGACTATGCAATTCATGCGCCAAGATTTCAATGAACCTCCTTCCTGGGAAATGGGCGCAATACAAAATAGGCTATAATTTTGCAAAGGGGCCCATTTATGACACTGTTGCTTAGTGCAAGATAAGCTTTTCATAATAAATTATCAGAAGGTTATTTTAAATCAAACAATAAAGATGTGTATTTTTCCGGACTACTTGATATCATCCCTTTGGCTATAGTCATTTTAGTCTAAATTGATAAAAGTACTCTCAAGGAGAAGGTAACAATATGCCGGCGGTTGTGCGATGAATGGCGTTGCACACATCAGAACGGTCGCCGATATCGCCACAGATCTTGCAAATGACTGAAACCGCTTTGACTTCACGCTGGGCCCATAGCCTTCTCTCGTTAGGGTCTCTTGGCCCGTAGCCTACTCCACTGTTACACGCCGTCAACGCTTTGTATACCTCGATGATGAGCTACAGTGTTGAATACTACTGGAGCTTGATTGGCGTGCAGACAGCAGGCACGTACGTGTAACGGTGGTGTTACGGTCCGATGGGAATTTATTAAATTTCACCTGCTGCATAGTGAACATTCGAAGATAAATAACATCAGCAGCGTAAAACTTAACTGCATAACGGGCCTATGTATGCTACGATCATAGGCTTTGATATTGTGCCAGGGCATGCTAAGTTAATTGATATAGGCTATGCCATGCAAAATGTTTTGTAACAATGTTTAGAAGTGAAGCTGCGTGAAGCTACGGTCTCTAGGATAATTAAAGTCTGAAGTAGTAGAGAGGCATAGTAGTAGCGAGGCATAGAAGTAGTAGAGAGGCATAGAAGTAGTAGAGAGGCATTGAAGTAGTAGAGAGGCATTGAAGTAGTAGAGAGGCATAGAAGTAGTAGAGAGGCATTGAAGTAGTAGAGAGGCATAGAAGTAGTAGAGAGGCATAGAAGTAGTAGAGAGGCATATAAGTAGTAGAGAGGTATAGAAGTAGTAGAGAGGCATAGAAGTAGTAGAGAGGCATAGAAGTAGTAGAGAGGTATAGAAGTAGTAGAGAGGCATAGAAGTAGTAGAGAGGCATAGAAGTAGCAGAGAGGTATAGAAGTAGTAGAGAGGCATAGAAGTAGTAGAGAGGCATATAAGTAGCAGAGAGGTATAGAAGTAGTACAGAGGCATAGAAGTAGTAGAGAGGTATAGAAGTAGTACAGAGGCATAGAAGTAGTAGAGAGGTATAGAAGTAGTAGAGATGGCATAATATTATCATCGGAAATTTTGAGATAAAAAGCAACACTTTTATCAGACAAAGAGGAATGGAATGCAGAATGAAATTGGGTCAAAAATCATTGGTGCATGAAGCAGAAGTTAGTAATAAGCGATCAAATCAATTACAAGCAACTTGATTTGATTTGAAGTACCAATTTTACCGACGAGGCTATGCAGTTCAGTGCTTCTAAAGTTTTTGTTCAACAAGTTATGCGTTGCATTGAAACTTGTTGGCAAAATGAAATTATCACTCTACATTTTAAAGTTATTTGATCATATTATTTAGCTTAAAATGTAAAAAAAGAACACAACTTTTTCATACAATCTGACTTTCAACGTCAATAGGTTAGATATTATACATAATATTTTATAATATTTTATAATATTTTATAATATTTTATAATATTTTATAATATTTTATAATATTTTATAATATTTTATAATACTAGCTACAACTACAGTAAATCACTTAGTACGCTCAATGTGTGATACATATAGTAGAGTATAACACGTTACGGTCCAAGCTCTGATATCCTGGCGACAAAACAATCAGCCATACGTTGATTACTGATTATACATTTCGATTATTTCATCATATTCTTCATTTTCTTCTTCTTTTCTTCTGCAGCGTGATCCCCCGCCACGGAGTCAAACCGACACATGACGCTCCGCGATCCTGGCGACAAACCATGCAACCACAATACTGTGAAACTGGATACGCTCCATAGAAAACTGAAAAGCAAGCGAACAAGTGTTACTGAAACCGCTGTAAGAAGTTCTAGCTCACATAAAATTGTGATCACCATGAACTCCTTGATTAAAAAATAACAACAGTTAGGCTTTAGTGACTGCTGCGACTGTGTACGGCCAAAGTAAAGTAGATGCTCTTGCCAGGTTTTCAGCTTCAACTTCACTACTGCACTCCACCCCAATGGATGATTATTTGCAGGGCTGGCGAAATTAAGCACCTTTGCCACGGGTGCACGAAGTGACTCGAAAATCTTTTGCCACGGCCGGGTTCGAACCGACTCTCTGCCACACTCGCAATCCGAAGCCCGCGACTTGGACAACTCGGCCACAACGCTTCGTCAACCGTAGAGTTTTGATAGCGAGTTGATGGGGAGAGGAATGGACATAGCCTGTGAGATGTTAAGTCAGAGAATGAAGTGGTTAACCTGTCAGTGTTTATTGGTGCGTATTGTTCCTCTGCAAACGCGCTGAGTGTGCCCAGTGTTGGACGTCATCATGCTGCGCAGCTTGATCGTTCGATATCCACACACCCATCCTGTACAGGATGTGTCACGGTTAGCCCATCCCTTTACAGAATATAAAACTTCACTTCAACTTCACTACTGTATTCCATGCTAATGGGTAATTATTCGCAGAGCCGACAAATTTAAACCATACACCTTTGCCGAGGGTGCACGAAGTGACTAGAGATCTTTGCTGCCGCCGAAATTCGAACCGACGCGCTGTCGAACCCGTAATCCGAGCTCCGCGACTAGATCACTCGGCCACAACGCTTCGTCAACAGTTGGCCTAAAAGCAGTAACATCGTATTTATCCTGTGTGAGGTCGCCAAAGTGCTGAAGTTGTCTGGTAAACCGACAAAAAGACACACAAGGCTCAACTTTAGTATTAGTCTTGAGCTAAACAGTTAAACTCACGTTGCATAGAAAATCGCACGAAAAGAACATTGACTAATCGGTTCTCAGATTACCCTACCGAAAGCCCTCTTGTAGTGTGTTTCGACGAGTTGCTCGCAATTTATTGTTGACTTACTTCATCTTTATTCTCGCATTCTCTATATAATCGAATGTACAACATGAGTCAGGCAAATATTTACATACATAGGCCTACGTCACAATTTACAACTAATGTACAATGTACAATACAAATACCAATGTACGACTACAACACAATGTATAATAGACTATTGTGCAAACAAAAATTACACTAAGAATAGAAGATAGCCTACCGGTCATATCTGAAGGCATACTTTACTTACAACCGTCATCCATCGAAGGCGGTGTGCAACTAGAGAGATGAGCTGTAGCCCGGTCGCGCGCAGTAGCAGGAAAACCTGCGGACCTGGGTTCAAGTCCCGGCGCCGGCAACTATGAAACCATGCATTACTGGCCCTTCAGCGAGGCTGTTAAACAACCCGTGCGAAAACATAAAAATTGACATAATAGACTTTTTCAATGGCCGTTTGATTTTATCAGCCTCTATCAACAGAGCGGCTGTGTTTATCACTCTCTTTAGTGTTCTGCCAAATGGCAGGTTTTTGGTGTCCAAACCTTCCACCTTGTCCGATCTTCGGCCCTTCTCTTCATATCCGCATACGATTCCTTCTCAAGCAGATCGTCTATCATTCCGATACGTGGCCTTCCCGGTCCTCTCTTGCCCTCCATTCTTCCCTCCATCACCTCTCTCAACAACCCTCTCCTCTCATTTACATGTCCAATCCAGTTTTTCTTCCTTCTGACTATCATTTCGATAGCAGAATCGATATCAGATCTGTTATTATCAGCCGCGGTCAATAGGGCCGCTGTTGATAGAGCCGCGGTCAGTCACAGCGTTGGTGAGAACAATGGGTCGCCGTTATCGAAGCCGCGCTTCAGTGGCGCCCCCGTTTCATACATCCACTTCTAATGAACGGCAAACACACACAGAACAAAACGATTGTTATCAGAGACTATACGCTGCAGAACACGGACTATGATAGACGCAAAAAAGTAAAGAATATTTAGTCATGGAAGTTGGTCTAAGAATCCACGCAACGCGGATAATGTTCCTTAAGGACATACAGATGAATGGCCCTGGCAGCACAAAGCCTGAGAGTGAGCATCAAACACTTGCAGCTGGTTTCTCCAACACGGATTTTATGGTAGTTCGGGATTTAGCCTATGGAAAAAGGTGGGTTAGATCCTAAACCATCATTAAATCCGTGTTGGAGAAACCAGCCCTTAAAGTAAAGCAGCTCGTGCCATAATCAACCTGTAGTTGAAAAACTGTCACTGCACAAGATATTTAATATACACAGACAAGACAGCAAAACAATGCAATGTTGTTTTTATCTTCGTCTTCACTATGTGCAATTGCATAATAAATTGTTAAATGCACAATGTACATTTTATATTGAAAAGGACCTAACTTTGTATTGATTCTGATTTTACCAATGGTTTTAGTATGTGTGATATAGTCTATGTTGTGTTGTACTGGTGACGATCCACCAAGGGCTGGTTTTTTCAACACGGATTTAATGGCGGTTCAGGATTTAACCCACTACTTTGGATATGCTAAATCCTGAACCACCATTAAATCCGTGTTGGAAAAACCGGCCCTAAGTGTTTCACATGAGCCTGTAGATCGTTGTGTTTAGTCTGCTGCTGTGACGTTTATTTTAATGCCGTGTGTGTTTTTATTCTTTGTGACTGAAAATAAATTCAATGCAATTCAATGACTAAAAAAGTAGTAAAAACTAAATGCCTCTCAGCCAAGAGAAATGAACACAGCCTGTGAGGTATTAAGTAACATAATTAAGTGAGCTAACCTGTCAGTGCTTGTTGGTGAGTATTCTTTCTCTGCTCCTTGGACTCATTGAGTGGACAAGGCGTTCGATGTCATCTTGCTGCAGCATGACAACACGACACTTCGCCACGCGTCCCTGTACAAGATATAAAACTGTTACCCCCAATACAGGATATAAAACAGATACCCTAACGCGCACAGGATATCAAACTGTAGTCTAAGAGCAGTATAGACATGGCTTGCTATACAGGACATCACTTTCATGTAGATGTCCTGCATGAAAGTGATCCACATAAAATCTATTATATTTCATAACTTTATTTTATATAGTGAGTTTCAGAAGATAAATAAGGATTTGTAGACCTACAAACTATAGAGAACACCCCCGTAGCCCCCGCCCCACCCCCTTCCCCCCCATCCTCTCCCGCTCGTGTGCTTTTAGACAGGACTGAATTGTGGGCTTTTCGCAATTTTTACCCCCTCCGCTACCGTGTTCTACTCCTTTATTTAGCGTAAGAGGCTCAGCATAATTCTCCCAATTGTAGCTTATTGATCGGTCAGGCTACGAGTATTATCATTATGTAGATGCGCTTCGCTGTTGCAGGTAATTAATTGACCAATGCATTCTACATTTCGCACGATCTAACATTTAAACAATTTTGTACGCATCAAAATTAGGACAAAATGACTCATCAGAAATGACCTCAAAGTGCTCACAATGACCTTTCCTGCACGCAGTGTTCTTCAGAAGTCTGCAGTAATTGTCATGTCTTGGCCAACTCAGCCAATAAGACTCGCATGGCCAAACTTAGCCTATGAGAACTGGCCTCTAGCCTACGCTTGAATTCACCAAACAGTTGCAATAGCAACCCTGACTTCCCGACCTCTGATGAATGGTTAGGTTTACTATAGGCTTGTTTAGGCTACAGCAATTCAGCTACATGTCGGCTATTCTTTGACAGCCGCCGTGAATTCTGAACTTCTAAATACGAAAACCACGAACTGGTCACTTTAGAGCGATCTTCTTTGAAGTAGCTAGTCGCCAGCCGTGCAAATGACTGCACGACTATAATGCCTAGATCTGTCCTATATACTGCCCTTATGATGATTATGGGCTTCCAAACATCCGCGATCGGGAATTTTATTTGTCCGATCAAAAAGCTATCCTGTTCCACTTCTGAATCGGAATCAAAATTTGAAGCGTCTACGCCAGTCCACATTTTGAAAACTGTGCCTAGGGAATATGGGGGTGGTTGGAAATTTATAGTTTAAGGATCGTGTGTAGCAACAAATCACATTGTAGCTGCAGTCCGGTTCTATGCACGGGAGGTAGCATAGAACCGCTTCTCCTTCTTCAGTCGCCTTTTAAGGCTCACCGGGGAGTTATGAGCTGCCCGGTGTCAAATTCTTTGTTCTCCGGCTTGCAGGAGAATAGATAATTCCCCTATAGCTGATTGACTATTGGGCTAGTCTATTAAGTGCTAACTCCTGTCGTTGATCGATAATTAAACAGTATATAGGCCTATGATATATCAGTCTGATTTCGAGTGAAGTTCAAGACTGAATTTCAAGCACTGTAGCTCATAGGCCAATGACATGCACGTAAACAAAGACGTATCAGCTGCATGTAGGCCTACGCGTCCTCAACTAAACTTGAAACGTGTGCAGGCACCGTGGAAAAACAGGCCCAAACAAAAGTAACAGCGCGGTTAGCAGTTCAGTGTGATAAACGAGGTCGAATGAAGAACGTGCAGGACTGTACTTCAAAGCGGGTTTTGACAAAAAAATCAGCTTCAACTGAAACCGCAGCTAATTCAGAAGAAAGGAATCGTGCGCTATTTTCAAACACGCGTGGGTCAAATCCGAGTCTAATCGCTATCATTAGAGCGAGTTATCTGATGACGGTTTTACCAAGTAACCTACAAGACATGGACCTTATTCCCCACAAGAAGCCACGAAGCATTATGTGCAGTAGACTGCATGCTTAGAACTCAATGACTCAGACCGCACTGAGTTGTAGGCAATTTGAACGAAATCACAATAATAGTGACGCATTGCGGCCCAGAATTCAATAGCCCACATCTACATGACGGCTTGAACTTCAGTATTCATAATACTTTAAGCCGTTTGCAAGCACGGCTTTGGGGCGCACGGTTCATACAAGACATTGCATTTTATGGTGCAGTGAGTCATTTGGCATGGACCTACAATATATTACACTATTCTCTTACTTGATCCACCTTCGTCGTTTACCAGTAGCTGCATGTCATGTATGTCGACATATAACCCTATTAGTAACGTGAAACTGGAAAGGGTAGGCCTATGCCCCGTCTGGCGCAAGCTTCAAAGGAGTAAGCATGGATAAACAATGGCGTAACTTTGAGCTGAAAAGTGCACGGTGGTGACAAAATGGAATGACCTTAAGGGACGTTATCTGACGCGCCTAAAAACACATAGATCAAGATAGCCTAAATGTTTAGCTTGCGATCGTTTACAGAAAATATTAATATGACAGCAATTTGTCGACAGCATTAAATAAGTTGTCGACAGCATTAAATAAGTTGTCGACAGCATTAAATAAGTTGTCGACAGCATTAAATAAGTTGTCGACAGAATTAACTAAGTTGTCGACAGAATTAAGCAAGTTGTCTACAGCATTAAGCAAGTTGTCGATAGGAATTTGTCGACAGCATTAACCAGTTTGGCGTTTTGGTATGACGTTTATTATATTTTCTATGGAAAGCTCGTTGCAAATTCGTAGCAAATCGCGACGAATTTCATGGTTCTGACTCTTAATCGCCATAGGCTCGATGTAGGACGATATAATTGTCCCACCGGACGTGAGCAACTATCCTGCAGAATGCTTGCGAACTAAGCATTCTTCACATCTGAATAGGCATATCAAAGAAATATAGTTCAAAATTCAACTCGTCTCGCCTTTGTCTAAATCGTCTTGTCAAATGATAATTCTACTCACTTCGCAAATAGAAGCTTGGTCTAAGCCTTCAACTTTGGTCTAAACTTTAACAACACCATTAATTTAATCGATCCGACGATATATAAAACCCACGCTCGATCTATAAATACACCTATATTCATCGTTAACCCCTATTTGGATATTTTAGTTAAAATGCACTTTTCGACTTTGGGACTTAGGGACTGTGGGACTCTGGTACTTTGGGACTTTGCGTTAAAGTGCATTTTAGTTAAAATGCATTTTTAGTTAAAATGCATTAGCACGATGACGCTATTTTGAAACCTTTTCATGATTTTTCTTCACTATAATGCAGCAAAACCAATGAGGTATTAAAGCAAACACAGACCTACGCCAGGATCTCTTCGAGTTATTGTTTGTAAGGCAACAAGGAGTACACAGAAATTATTGCTTACGCTCATTGCTAGATAGGTAGGCTATAGCGTCGAGTCTAATCAAAAATGCTTACGACATCTAATTTCTACAGTTAAACCTCGCCCTCAATCCTGCTTAACCTCCCAATGACCAACGGGGGTACACACCCAAATATCACGTTTTTGCTAATACCTCAAAAACGTTTGATAATTTTGCCAAATGCTTTTATGACTTTTTCCTTAACACCCTTATGTGCATTTGAATGTAAATAACGTGCATGTACTTTACGTTTTCAGAAAATAAACGAAAATAAACTGTTGTTACTCAATTGATCTACTCTTCGTTATGACGGATCGAAATGTTCGAGGGTTCGAGGCTGCACTGCAAGCAGTTCTCTCTCTCGATGATTCTGATGGAACAATTACTGAAGATAAATCTGATATAGATGCCGGCTCAGATTTCAGTGATGATGATCATCTGTCCGAAAATAAAGCTGTCGATGATGAACTTGGGAGATCAAGTGACGATGAGGATGACCGTAGTAGAGAGTGACTATTATGTTCTCACACAGTGTCATTCAGGGGCGGGCCCAGGATTTTTTTTCGGGGGGCCAAGGGGCTAAAATATCCTCTTGCCACACCCCCACACCTCCTCAAAAATTTTCTTTGCATTTTTGAGCTTTACTTAGAATTCTATGCACAAATTTTTTTCTCAAAAATTTCGGAGGGGCATTGACCCCCTTGCCCCCCCCCGGGCCCGCCCTTGGTGTCATTTCTGTATCAGACAAATATTTCCATAATACAATTGAATAATAACTTGCGATTATTCATCATTAATCAATATAAAGCAGGAAAAATCATGGGGTACAATGCGTACCCCCCGTTGAGCATGCGTGTTTCAAAAAAATTGCTTGGTCATTGAAAGGTTAAAGTGAGTTGGAAAACTATTTGCAAAATTATAATGCGAAGCAGAAACAGAGCATCGTATTATATGATAATTTTCTCAGAAATTTCTTTAAATAATATTCTATCGATACCTTTTAAGGCAGTTAACTACGCCACGTAGGCTACATGCATGTACATCGCCTGATAAAAACTCCACCATCATCCCAGCCAATTCTCTACTTTCTTTAAAATTTTGCTACAGCAATTTTTAAAATTCATATTATGATCTCCCCCTTGTATCCCTAGACCGGCTTCATAAAGTTTAAAGCACATTGGCTGTGTTAGCAGACACCACCGTATTGGTTCTATACTCAAAACAGCATTGGCTTCTTATTTCACAACGCATCTGCTTTAAAATAGCTTCAGACACCTCTAAACCTTCTTCAAATCACTAGCCTTCACCCCTGTCCGATGTCATTACCTTCTACATTCCAATTAGAAACAAAAGATCTCTTGATCCCCTCTCTAGAGTTATTTCTCTCTAAGTTAAACCGCATCTTTTATTACACCACCTTTTATCTGAGCTTTTTGTTCGCCTGATAGGCGCATGGAAGAACCGACCCGGCTATTCGACACTCCTTCACCCTTCGTCTTGGGTTTTAACTAATTTGCGAATTGATGCTTGTGCGAAGTGAGGTTAGCCGACACAAACTCTTTTTATTCCAGGTGTTTTGCTTGCATGCATATTTTTCTACACTGCAATTAATATTTGCCGTACATTGCGATATTTACGCTTGATTTTATAGTCAAGCTATATCTATTGGATAACACATTTTGTAAAAGATAACAGGGGCAGTGTCCACAAAATGACATAGTAAGTTAAAATGACATGCTGTGGGTTCAGAGTCTCCCATCACATATCATCTACTGTAAATACCAAGAACTCTTTGGTTGTGATAGTCCACGTAACGAATCTACACAAAATGACAAGTTGATTGTAGCCCTTTTGAACATGTAAAATTTTTTCACACGATCGGAAAACCCTTGATCTAATTACTTAAAATCACGAACATTTTAGTGGTGCGGCCGGCGGGGACGGTAAAAATATGCAATGGATTCATATCGCTGGTCAGTTATACCATGAATAGAGTACGAAAGCTTCAAGGCCAGTCTCTGTCTGTAGTTTTATCCGGTGGCAGTGATAACGTAATAACACTCACTGCGGGCAAAATGACATGCATGCACTGCTCTCAAAATGACGTGCAACGATCGTGTATGTCGTTTTGCCCACAAATATGGGG
>JAQIWG010003596.1:0-17556 GCA_034695025.1 Chamaedrilus cognettii | reverse complement strand
TAATATTTAATGATAATATTTAATGATAATATTTAATGATAATATTTAATGATAATATTTAATGATAATATTTAATGATAATATTTAATGCGACCACAATTTTAAAGTGTTTTGGTGCCTAGCAATGTTATACTAGATGTAACTACTTGACTACTAGACACGTTTCACACAAGATTGCACTCTGACCCGCTGCAAAATCTATTTCATATCCGCGCATTCAAATGAACATCCTCTTGCAAAGTTGCAAAATTCCAATACAGACTACCTTCTGAACCATATACCTAGGCGTATGCATGACCAGACTGATGGCAAAATGTAGTCTATCATATTGACGATAACAAAGCCACCTCCGTCCTGCTCAATTAGTAAAGCCTTCCTCCAGAGTCAATACAAATGCCCACTTCTATTTTGCCGCCAGTTTCATGTGCCACGGTTCGCATTTGTCATCTTCATATTCGTTTAGGCTATATACCTTGGCCTAAGTTTATAACTAAAAGCCTATCATGGATGCCATTGCCTCGTTCGTATGCGATAGCAACCCATGCATTGCGATATCTCCACTCATATTCAATGCTTTCCCCTGGCATCAATGCAAGTGCCCATTACTATCCCGACCCAAAACTCATTTCTAAATGTTAAATTTCCTATGCAGGACCGACAACTTCATTTCTGAAGCCCGTAGTGTTAAATTTCCATATCCCCGACCGACAACTTCATTTCTAAAGCCCGTAATGTTAAATTTGTGTACACATTGTGCGCCTATGCTAGCGGTCCGCTCTGGTCGGTCATTTCGATGTTATTCTGCTCTGTGATTTTCAGGTCGGCGAAACCCTACGGACTCAAGAGGAGAGGGGACGGAGATGCTCAGTAGCTCGTTTGAGATCAGGAACTACAGCATCAAAAGTGGTCATAAACTCATAATTAGGATAGTAGCTTACCATATAAACAGAGTTCAGTTCAGCCCTTACAAAATAGGAGTAGCGTTACGCCTGCTGCTTATAAACAGGAGTAGTACACTCCTAAGCCTTTCTAAAAAGGAGTAAGCATAGAGTAGGCCTACTCCACCATCGTCCATTTTTAAGAGTAATGCTACTTCTACCAATTTCTAAATTCTAGTAGTTTCAAAAAAACGTCGTTTTTGGAGTACTACTCCTACTAAACTTATGTCTGCATATAAGGAATATCCATAGGACACTACTACACCAGCCAATGATTATGATGTTGTTGTTGATGTTGCTGTCGCACCTCTTCTTCTATAGAAGAAGTGCCCTTCCAGGCCCGCCGTTCGGAAAGTTGATGACCCTTGAGGGTTCGCCCAAAGGTCGAGGAGTGTAAGGGGGATTGGAATGGCGGGACATGGCCGTATCAGAATATGTTGGATGTCGTGGGAGAATACGGGGTAGTATTGATAATATTGCTACACAACGCTCCAGGTTAAACATTGATCAATTCGGAATGACTCAAAACTGAAGGAGAACAATCGGTTAACTGCCTAAATGGAACAAATTCTCAATAAATTCAAATGTTTACCTTGCTTTAGTTCCTGAAGAGAAGCCATTTGTAAACAAAATGTTGATAAGCAACAATGTGACCACGGCTAGTTTACCAAAGTGGTACGTTGTGTGCTCAAAATCTGCACAAATTTGGTTGTGAGAAAATAATTTAGGATTTGAAATTTGGTGGTCAATATCATGGCAGATTGGTATTGAAGTTTTCTGCTTTTGCAGTAAATGGCTCAGTTATACAGAGAAGATGGACACCAGCATGATTTAAATTAGTTGAAACGGTATGATTAAGACATTATAATGTAACTTACATATTTTAATAGCCAAATGCGCTTTTATTTTAGGGCCTAGCTTATTCTGCATTCTGTAAAGTTGCTTAAGAATTCAAATTTGTTGAACATATCGGCACAATCCTGTAATTTTTCTAATTAGTTTACGCAAAAAATGTCGAGTAGGCCTATTACACATTCACACACCAATAAATAGGCTACACTCACTCCAAGCTCAATGATAAATTCATCCAGGACATTATATTAGATGGCATACATGAAATGTTTCACAGGTGCAATGTCATGTAGTACATTATATCAGCTAGACAGCTACAAAAGAAGTAAATTATAATTACTAATTTAGATCCTGAATATTTAAACAATCTTTAGTATAAAAGTTCTACGTTATCTTTCATATAATTCAATTTTTTCACAACAGTTATAATTGTACGTCGTTAAAAATATACACGGAATAATTTATGAAGCGCATTGTAATAGAATCGATTCAAGCACAAAAATTCTTGCTCAATCGAGAGTTGTTTGGTTTTAAATAATCATAGAACAAAAATGACGTCACGCCCCGACCAGATCGTGCAAATTAAATCCAAATCATTCAAATAACTCTCCGATATTGGAGAGTTATTCAAATAATCCTGGATCATTAAAATAACTCTCGATTGAACAACTAGGCCTTAAACTAATAATCACTCTTAAAAGAATGTTAAAATATTCAATAACATTAGTCCACGTTAAACAAAACATATTACACATAAGAACACATTGGAAAATTGAATTCGAAAATTGAAAACTATTCTTTGGCTTAATGAATAGAATAAACTAATTAACTGACAAATCTATGTCAATTTAAAAGTCTTTTGACATAGCATGATAATTACACAGGACATCATTTGAAGGCCTAACTGGTCACACAACAAGATTAAGAGAATGCAATTATCTACAAGAAAATCACTCTAAAGTATTGCTTTAAATCAAGCTTAAGTTAACGAGCATTCTATAGGCACAGAAGGGAAGAATCTAAAAAGCAAAAAGCTTTAGATTTTCTAATAACAAATTTTCTGATACCACCCCGTTATTCGTTGATCCCGATTTGAAAGATGATTTACAGTAACAGATACAAACTTCAAATTTGGAAAACATCATTGCTTGAATCGTAGGTGCGGAGTACATCAAGTCAGTATTATGCACAGCGACTCTCCGGAGGACGGAATCTTTCAGCACGTCGGAACTGTTCACATGAGGAGGATGTTATCGACGGAGAAGCGACGGAGGTGAATGACCTTGACCCCGCGCGGGGGCTGCGAAGGACCCCTCTCCTCCTCATCAGCGGAGCCAAGCGTAGAGTTTGACCCTGCGGCACAATCAGTGAAAGTGCTAAAAATATGGTATAACGGGTCACTACCCAATAATAATTTTAGCCATTGACTGATGGATATTGAGAACGTGACGTCACACATGGGACAAATTGTGAAAATTACACACAAAATGGCGGATAGTTGCAGTACTCGCTTCTCTACTTCTATCCCGCTATCGCTCACCATCAGGGTTAAGCGTATCAGGAGCAGTCCACCTAAAATAAGGTTTTTTATTAATTCTACACTTTATTTTCAACGAGCAGGCATAGTGCGTGAAAATAGACTATGATGAAGTATGCCTATGCTGTTTTTATACGCTGAACCGTTGCACTACGCATGTTTTAGAAGAAGCAGACATAAAGCTACAAATGTTTAGAAGGCACAGATGTAAAGCTACGCATGTTTAATGAGGGCTAAACTTGACTCCACTCACCTCCCACTTCCCCGACGGCCTCCTGGAGCTGACGGAACATGCGCGAGGGGATGTTTGCGCCCACGTAGCTGATGTCGACGATGTCGTCTGCGTTTGTCTCGGAGCCCTTGGCGGCTGCGTCCTCCTTCCTGACGCGACGGCGCGCCGGAGGCTTGCAGGCGAGATGCTGCCGAACCATCTCTGCTCGCATAAGAAAGTTTTATTTACATTTTTCATTCAATTTTTGCTTATGAAATCATTTATGCCAGTCTAGGACTAGGACTGGCATAATAAATTGCCCTGTTGTCGCATAAGCCTGTCGCATAAGCCTGTCGCATAAGCCTGTCGCATAAGCCTGTCGCATAAGCCTGTCGCATAAGCCTGTATCGAAAGGTAAGAGTATCGAGCGCACCCTCTCAAACAACAAAATAAGTCAATTGCATGGTTATAAGCCATTTTGAAAACAAATGGCAAGAAAAAAATGAGATCGAGCCTATAAAAATGCAGGGAAATTTAATAAAATAAAATAAGTCCGTGACCGTAATATGATGACATATGCGCTAACAAATTCTATGACGGTTTAATATTCCTTGCCATTGCGCAGTGCATTGATTTCTATGTCGGGTGCATTCACGTGCCCCCTACCGACTATTGCTTACAACTTTTTTGTGTCTCACACGCACGTATCATGCACGTTTGTTGCGCTGTTTATTTTGGGTGCATAAAAAAATCAATTATTGAGCTTGATCAATCGCTCAATCCATATTGGACCGCTTATATAGTGCCGTAACATGACCTAGGCCATCACAAGGGCGCTGATCAGTCACGTATACTCATTCTAGCAGTTCAAGCTGCTGTCATGCACTGTCACATAGGAGCACTGATGATGAACAGAATGCTATGAGAGTCAAGTCAAGGGTCAACCATGAATGAAGTCCATACCTGCTTCGTTACTGGCGGTGACAGACTGCAGGAGTCTGAAGGTCTTTGACGGGTTCACCCGACCCACATAACGGATCGACGTTTGATCGTACTCAGCCAATGGGTCTTCTCCTGATTGACACACAAAAGCTCAAAATTCTATACAATTATTTAGTCTGAACAATGAATGTCATTCGCGACCGACTTAGCTACCCGTCTTATATGAAACTATAGTCGGGTTTTCTGACTCAAATAAATTAAACATAACGCACGCACGCATTAAACGGTAACGCAATTACCCTTGCACAAGCTATCAGATACAAACACATCTAGCTCAGACTCCGAGGACATAACTTAGCTTTGCATTATGTTTCCTAAAAACATGATAAAAAAGTCACACCGATAAAATTTCTACGATAAAATTTCTACAACGCATGCATAGTAAGTTATGTAATATATATAGTCATCGCCCATGCATAGAGTCTAGTGTTGTATTCCGGCTACAAGGTTCAGTGTTGTCCCCAGGGACTAGCTCCCCGCGGGGATCGAGCCGCGGCATGCGATGGCCTTTGCTCTCTGAATGGCCACAGAGGGCCGTTGCTGCGAAAACTGTTTCTGTTTCCTAAATCCAACAGCACTTAATTTAGGACATTAGCAGAAAACGCTTTCGAACAATTAGTCATGAACGCAAGTTCTCCAATAATTTTGATTGTAATTCGCTCACTGGTGCAGATTTAAAGCTGTAATGCTACTAGCTCATAAACTATAGAGCTCAAGCAAGTTCCGCTATATGGCCCCTTATTGTATATAACAGATGCGTGTACATGTACCACACCCACTGGCTACACAAGCGGCATTCTGTCAATTATTTAATGGAGCTTTATTGGACGGTCCCGTAGCTAGAACGATATAAACAAAATAAAAAGTTTAAATTAAGCATTCACTAACGCAACAAATTTTCCTCAACCTTTCGTCTATTCGAACTATTGAAATCTCGATTTTCAATATTTAAACTTGATAGTACTAACCAAAGTTAGTGGCTATGCAAATCGGCACAAACAAACCTTCAGTGATAAACAGAGTTTATAAATAGAGTTGATAAACAGAGTTTATCACGGGAGTTTATTACAGTCACTGTATATATTAAATGTTTATCATTTGTTTCCAAATTTAGGAAAGGGCGTTGCCATACACTCAAATAGCTTGCAGCCTGCCATTACTGTCAGTAAACTAAAGCTAGTTGAACTTCACTGGTTTGATAGTTAAGCGGTGCCTGTAGCAGCACTTTACATCAGCGGCGTAACTACCGGGGGTCATAGGGGGACAGCTACCCCTGTAGATGAAACGTCTGCCCCCCCGCAGCTGCCAGCTGGCAAGACTACTAAAAAAATTTAGCTTGTGATCTCATATGCATTGTTTGCTAAATCAGTATTCAATATTTTGAATTGTGTCTAAATGAGACGCGTTTGGATGCGTGTTTTGGTGATAACAAGATCAGGAACGAAAACTAGGACAAATTTAATGTTTTTGGCGTCAACTTACTGCCACCCCTGACCCTGAACTTGCTCCCCCCATTTACCCCCCTATTTGGAAAATTCTGGTTACGCCCTTGCTTTACTCTGCATAAATATACAAATCTGGTTCCGAGCTAGAGCAGACTGCATGATACACAATCTGACCCAGCATCCTGTGACAGTTGGCGGTCGTTTACATCAATCAAAACATTTACAAAGGGAACCTTTCAAGCTTTCAGCTTCGCATTACAGAACAGGCGCCGCTAGGCTATTACACAAACACATGGTTCTATTGTTCACTTGGATTCTGGTGATTGAATTTCCATAGATTTTGAAAAAAATATATCTTGAAGAAAAATGTCAGTTTTTGCCTTTCTAGTCTGACAGTATACTATACAGTACACCCACGCTCCAATGCAGTATTTTGATACTTTGCTTTTGGAGTATTTCTGGATCATATCACTACTTCTGTCAAATGGTAATGACAGCCGTTGTCCTGAAATAAAGTTTCCCCCTCAGAAAATCTCCCCCTGATTCAAAAGAGGGGGAGCGATTCTTTGGATTGTAATAGTCCTTGTTACTATATATTGTTCTAAAACGCCAAACGAGAAAGAGAGAGAAAATGTACCCCAGCACGTCGGGGAACAAAGAATAGACCCAGAGCTTCCCGGACGATTAAAGAAGGGCGAGCGGTTTTACAATGTTTTACATGTTGCGATTATAGTGTTTATTGTGTTTTAGTCGCCAACCTCTTACACAAAACTGGACTTCAAGCCTCATAGTCTTCATTACTCACACACGGTCATTAAATTCTTAAAAGAGAAACGGATAGAAAATGTTTCATTTCAGCATAACTAGAGAAAAAGTTACTACATTTTTGGCAATTTTCTTTTCACTCACCCTCTCTGAGTTGCTGATGAATGGAGGACGCGTCAAGTTCCGCCTGGGCGGTGCGCGGGGGCTGGGGGGAGGAGGAGCCTAGTCTGCCGGTCGATGAGTCATGCGCAGCGTGCGGGCGCGCCGCAAAACGTTGCATCCTCGAGTCTGCGCAGCGGGCGATACCAAGAAAGGTGCAATAATATTGTGGTTATAATATAATAGCGGGGCCCTAAATGCCTAGTGTTGAGTATTAGCAGGAAAAATATCATTGTAGTTACAATAACACTGCAAACGTTTCGTCGAGTTAATACCAAGCAAAGTCTAATTGTCATTATCGTTCAGCTACAGTAATATCCCGGCAACAATAATTCTCATAACACTACTTATCTTTAAGCTACTGTGGCATCCAAAAACGTCACTGGTGGCATTATAAAAGCCAAAGGCTTGTTTTTGAAGGCAGGAGATGGCGTGTGGAGAACGACGAAGGGAACTGAAGAGAACTGAGGAAGAAAAGGTTCGAAATTAAAATTCTGGTATATTTGATAAAATGTGGTAGAGTCAAGATATTGGATTGTTAGGCTGCTGTTTTGCTACAGGGCAAAACAGGTATTAGTTTGCACTATTCTTCAGAACTGGGATATCAAAGCGCAAACTACCGAGAAGCTTGTTGCTCAATTATAAAAGATTCTAAATTATAGAGTTTTGAAGCTCGTCATCTAGCCGTCAACTTGTTCAAACTTTAAACAATTTTTGGCGGATTCGATTGTCCCTTTACCAAGCCAATAGGCCTACATTAGAAACATATTTTTACTCTACAAATCATCTTGTATACCTAGCGTATGCATAGGCTGACGCACACTATGTGTACTAATCTTTTCTGATCTCTGCTTAACTCTGCTGATGATCTAACCAGCTCCCGGTGGGCCAATAAAGGCTAAAATATGCCGTGATTCCATCTCAAGCTCCGGCTTGGAATGTCTTGTTATCGGCGAAAGCGTGCCGTTCCGTTTATATCCGCTGACCAGGCTATCACCGAGTGCGTGTTGTTCCAAGAAGTCTTCAGTGGCTCGATCGCATCACATCTCCATTCCGTCCTGGATGCCGATATCCTAGGCTGCATAGTAGTCTGCAGACCTACTCACCTATCCACAACAGGCCCGTATCTATTTACATAGGCAATGTAATCGAAGCGCGTTCGCTCATCGCTAGCAGCCGAGCGGCGAACTAACACAAACTTCGTGGGATGAGTCAGGTTGTCTACTCAGTCGACTAACGGGCATTACTCATTCTAAAAGTCTACAAGTTGCTAGCACAAATTCTTTCCTCAAAGTCTGTCTATTCTGTGCAATACGGCAAAACTGCCGCATCTGCAGAGCCTATGGCATATCTGTGTTCACTCTTATAACTAAAAATCAATACTATCAAATAAGAAAAAAAAGCAAGCTTAATTGCCTTGAGGGTCTTAAATAAGAAACTTGGTAAGTGAATATTTGACGGTGTGGTAGCAAGATATTTTGGCAAGAGTTCCACCAAAAAGATTAACTCGAAGCAATTGAGCCGCACTGCAAAAGAAGCACGGTACGCAATGAAGTTTTTATATGTCCACCTATAAGCATCATATTTTTGTACTAGGCCTGACCGCTACTCCAATGATTCATAGGCCTACTCAGTAGGTCACTTACCGTCCGTGCTGTAGCCTGGCAGTGACATCTTGCGTTGGTTCACTGCCGCCCTCCAGTTCTCATAGTTCCGCAACGCCTCCCTGTTGCCCACCGACACCCCCGCCAACTTCTCCCCCACCTCCCCTACCGTTCCCGCCCCGCCCCTCTGCTGAGGAGGGAAAAGCCCGCATGACGCAGGGGAAGTCCCGGGCTGCGGGCTGGGCGTGAGAAATACACCCGGTGACGTCACCGAAGCGCGGCCTGATGACGTCACTGAGCTGCGGTTGGATGGCGCGTCGAGGTGTGAAGGCGGCTGCAGTCCCTGCGGCTGTTGCTGCTGCTGCTGCGGCTGCTGCTGCTGTTGCGGCTGCTGCTGATGTTGCCGCTGCTGATCTTGCCCCACTCGTCCGTTAGATCCCGTGGGGCATGCTAGACTCTCGCTGCCGCTGTACGCTTGACTTCTGTCTCGGAATTCTCCATTGGGAACGCTTCCATTGTAATCAAGCTTGGTGGGTCGTTGGTTTGAATTGGCGACGTTCAACGGATGAGAGGCGAGATTTATTTCTGGCGCAGACTCGCGCGCTGCGGTAGAATGCTCTCCAGGCTGATACCCACTGCCGATCTGCGATGGACCATGGTTGGTCTCAAACGGACCCTGATCGCTCTGAGAAGGACTTCTATTGGTCTGCGATAGACCATTGCTCGGATGAAACGCTGGCAGATAGGACGTAGAATCCCGGCAGGTTTCCGCGTTCGACGACCCACCCTGGGTCGGTCCAACTCTTATCGGGACGTTGGCATACCCGTTTGCGACAAACTTGGGCTGTTCCATTTCGCCGCTGCAAGAAGGGGTGTTGCGCCCGAAACGACTTAGCGTTTCAGTCGACGGTGCGTAGGGGTTCTGTCTGTAATCACCACCCTGCGCTTTGTCGTAGAGAAAAGCCAGATGCGACCCATCTTCCTTCTTCTGCTCGTTATCGTCTAAAACATGATGTATCGGGGACAGGTATTTGTTCTCTTCCAAGCCAGAATTGCTCAGCGGCCTTCC
Source organism: Chamaedrilus cognettii (assembly GCA_034695025.1). Taxonomy (NCBI): domain Eukaryota; kingdom Metazoa; phylum Annelida; class Clitellata; order Enchytraeida; family Enchytraeidae; genus Chamaedrilus; species Chamaedrilus cognettii. The sequence continues at coordinate 7,974 of JAQIWG010003596.1, read as the reverse complement.
GTCAGCCCCGCACACCCTCACGTTGCCCCTATTACTGGTAGGAATGTGACCGTTTTGAGTGAAGCCGTTGTAGCGAGGGAAGTCTGCGGAGGCTGCAGGCATTTGACTGGAGGGAGGGCAATCGCCTAATTGGCTGCAGTAGAAGCTGCTGGTGCTGCGGTCGGGATGGGTGTGGGCCATGGCTGACGCCGTTGTTGTTTTTTTGCTGATAGCTCTGTTTGCAACGATCAAATATCTGTTATTAGACCAATCACGAGGTAACTAACTAGTAATGCAGTTATATGGTATCAATTTGCAGTAAATTAGAATAATAGGGATTCAAGTCAACGCGCAATATGGCCGCTGCAAAACGTTAAAAAATCAATTACAAGAGCGTTACACACTCTAATTTAGTCCTCTAACAAAAAATTCAATGCAACTCATTTTTCCATGCCCATCATTTCTGAGAGATATACAGACTTTTCGCATTCAGCCGCTAAACAAATTCAGGATTTGTAATTTTTGTTTCAATAAATTTGTTCTCAATGCATATACTATCGAAAATCGACCAGCCAAACTGTGACAATGACAGTGACATTAAAGAACTGAACGTGAACGTCGCGTTGTGACGGCTGTTCGGTTGCCAACGCCTAAGGGCTAGCTTTTTAAATATGGATTAAATTGTGATTCAGGATTTAGCCTATGCAAAAAGGTGGGTTAAATCCTGAACCACCATTACATTCGTGTTGGAGGAACCACCCTAAATATCAAACGTTCGTACATGTAATGAGCTTCAACATCCATCGCAACAAGTTGATAACTAAGGCTACACAAAGTTCAACATTATTTGTTTACCGAAGTTCAAAGACGTTTACTTCACTTGCCAACGCACGGATTTCTAAGCTTCAAAAGAACACAGTACGTTATCGCTTATAGTCCACGCAAGTAGCCTTAGTGTTTAATTGCGAATGTTGTAAAGCAATTTAACGCTAACGCTTCTCAAACAATCGCTGTAAGTATCAAACTAGTTTCTCTCCGCTATTATTCCGATGTAGAGCGATCGCATTTCGCTGCTGGGACGTATTATGGTAAGTAGCGCAAGCTAGCGAGACTTTATAGACCGCGCTCGTAGGCCCAGCCCGTGTCTAGCGGGGTCTGCGTAAACAACGCGTCATACCCTACGGCATTCCTCTTGCGTCACTGCAATGGTCCGCGTGAGTCACTGCGTGGAATAGAATAGAACGAACTACGCCTATCGACTAACTTCTCCGCGTACCAATATGAGTCATGCAAGTGCCTGGCTGCAGAGACGGGAATAGAGAACTTTAGCAGCACCTATTCAATTTGCTGCGTTGGCAGTAGCCGTACTCCGCTGAAAGTGCGTATGTGCCACTGTTACAGTCTGCGTGTTTACGGACCGGTGATGCCACCAGGCCTACCACTGCTTGCCGAATCAATAGATTCGGAGATATTTCAGGTATTGAGAGGTCTGATTTTTATAGCAATATTGTTCTCCCCCTGCGAGTTTAAGGACCGCGCGTAGTAACGAAGACTACTACAGTCCGGTTCTGTGCCTCGGCCTCGGCTTTACCAAGCACAGAACCTCTCCCCCTCCCCTTTTACGACTCGCCCGGGGAGCTCAGGGCTGCAGGTCAATTCTTTGTTCGCGGACAAACAGGGGTTATTTATCACAAAATCCAGACTTCTTGAGATGTTTGTTACACAATCCCGCATTTTATAATTGCACCTTGCGATAGTTTTGTCCAAAAATGCAATCTGAAGATTGTTAGCTCGAGATAATCCAGAATCTAACAATATTTCATGTCGATCCAATGCTAGCACTGCCGTTGACCAGTCTCGTTAGCTTGACTGCATGTAAGGCTCATCTGCACTCCGTTGCTCTATAGATAGCCTATGCTATTGCGCTGTTCTAAGTTCTAGCTAGCGTGCTGGCATGACTCACCAATCACCACGCAAACCATTCCCTAAACGACCCGGTATTAGCATCTCCAGCAACTGATGCCGTTTCGCCGATACCGCGAAAATCGCGTGCGTACGTGTACAGTTGTCCTGGTCTATAGCCTAGCGTTCTATTAACTATGTACAATTCTTCACAGGGATGTCAAGTAAATAAACGTCAAAAAGTGTGTGCGCAATCTCCCTCTCGTGAACATTCACTTCAATTTAGCTGCGTCTAGCGAGTCCACGAATATTACTTTCGCTTAATGCTTAGCTCGCAATTTGAAAAAACTCAAATATTCCGTTGTTTATCGTATGCGTTATCATATAGGCCTAACACAGCCTCTCGCTTACCAACATACACGTAGGCCATACGGATCAGCAATCGCCATATTCATAGTGTGAATTCTTAAAGATTGCACGTGAAATTTGCGACGATCCTAGTAACAAGTATTAGGTACTGTAGTAGGATAGTATAGGGCCCGCGTATGAGATCCATTCACGCGCCTCCCTTACTGATAACTTCCACGATCATTAATTTTACAACCTCGTACTCGCATTAATTTATTATAACTTAGCAAACTTAGCAAAATTATTATCACTGGAGTCCATACGTTAATATCTTCTAGACTAATTAGCGAACGTGCCGCTAATGAACGTCTACTCGTTACCTGGGCATGAATGATCACATAGTTCTGCACACCGCACAACTGCACAGTGCACAGTGCACAGTGCACAGTGCACAGTGCATAGTGTACAGTGCACAGTGCACAGTGCACAGTGCACAGTGCATAGTGTACAGTGCACAGTGCACAGTGCACAGGCCTAAGGCTTATTATACAGCATATCCCTAGTACGCTTATAGTTAAGCTACGCAATTACAGATGTATCGCCTTACCCGCAATTACATTAAGTGTCGCTGTGTCTAGCAATGTATTAGCGGAGCGAACTTCGTTCATCACAACATTGCAGACTCGAAGCCTGATCACCGAGTCGTTTCACACGGTCCGCTGTTACAGACTACTACACTATGTGATCCTATTGCACAACGCGTCGGTCGACCTTATAGACTGCTCCGTGACGTTTTATTTATAACTGAGCCTAACCATTACAACAGCCCACTTGGTTTGAAAGTTACGGAAAGAGGACCAGTAAACGTTAAAACGAACGAGAGCCGCTGTCGTTGACTCTCATAACGTTATGGTGAAATTACACCTTTCGGTCAAAACGAAGGAAGCCTTCAAAACGAAGGAAGTCTTGTCGTTAAGGATCATGACGTCATGTCGGCTGGACGAGTTCTATAGTAATCTATACGACTTTAGTCCTTAACGACAAAACATCCTTCGTTTTGACCGAAAGGTGTAATTTCACCATTAACCTATAGACCACTCGTTAGTAATAGTAACATTTGCAGCGCATAAGCCCATCTATACAATAATACGAGCCATAGCCTACAAAAATACAGAAGTCTTTGCGAAAGTCGTCCAAAATTTTTGCGCGTTCAGCCCCGGCGGCGCGGCCATGGCCAGACAAAGCTTTGACATGGATCACGCGGACCAGGGCAAAGGCTTACGCCGTCGTCAAGGACGCACGATCATCATCATCGCCGCTGTCATTGGCGTCATCGTGGTAGCCATCGCGCTCGGTCTTGGTCTCGGTCTCGGTCTTAAGTCCTCTGAAACTAAGTCGACGGATCCCACAACTCTCCCGGTTATAACTCCCACAACTTCCACGACGGTGACAACTACCACAAGTTCTACAACCCCCCCAGTTACAACTCCCGCGATCACTACAACCGAAGATCCCTTAGTGACAACCCCCCCGTCGGTAGCTCCACCCCCTGAAGGGGCCGCTCGCATCGATTGTTACCCCGAGGCAACCTGGGGGTACGCTAACGTCACGGGGGCGGAATGCGATGCTCGAGGATGTTGCTTCGCGCCCCCGGATGCCCCTGGGGTGCCCGCTTGCTTTCTGTGCGAGGGGAGCGCTCTGGGAGCGGGGTTTGAGGGGGTGGTGGATAGCGAGTCGGAGAGGGGGATGAGGGTGAATTTGACGGCAAGGGGTGGTGGTGGTGTGGGCAGGGCGGGGGCGTGGATTGAGGCGGCGGAAAGAGCGATGTTTGAGGTGGAGCTGGCTGGAGACGTTGTTCATTTCAAGGTTAGTAAAAAGCGTCGTATTTCAGCCTTGAAGAAGCTATGTTTGACAATGCATTCAAAATCACAACTCGTAGAGCCGAATACGTACGCGTAGTTCGCGCTGATTGTTAATGCGGAAATATAAAGATCAATGATCTTTATAACTGCAAAATATTGCTGCAAAATCTAATTCGCAAAAACTTTTTCAATTTATTGGCCTACCATTCATCGGAACATTCGCGCGTGAAGCCTAATTTATTTGCACTATAATGCATGATAGGGCATCAGTGAAGCAAAAGCTTGACTGCGAATGATTGTTCAGCAGTATTTAGACATAATTATGCGCATGGACCTCTCTCAGGACGTCGAAAAATCTCAACGTCGAATTAACCCTGACTGATTTTTAGCCACTTTTTTTACAAGCGTCATACAGCATTAGTTCATTAGTCCAGAAAGTCCAAGATGATTACAATCGGCTTGACATCTCCCATCGTGCAACGCTCCGCTGATGAGCGCGCGACGACGAGACAGAATTTCCAAGCGAAATCTGCTTTGCTTTCAGCTGACTCCCCTCGTGAACGAGCCCCGCTACGAGGTGCCCAAAGAAATTCTCGACATTAAATTGCCGATGGGCGGAGCGGGGGCGGAGCAACGTGGAGTGATTAACGTCACGAGCCTTGATCCTTTCGCCTTCTGCATCATACGAGCAAGCACCGGCACTGTCCTGTGAGTATGACGTCGTGAGTATCACGTCACACAGACTACATGACATCAAGGGAAACAGGGGTTTATCCATGATTTTGAAAATTGGAGAGGTGTTAGAAATTTCAAAGGGGAGGGGTGTAGTCAGGCCTCACCTTTTGTCTTTCGTGAAAAGTCTATAGAAATCCTGCCAAAGTTCCAAATTTTCCCGCCCGTGTAGGACTCACGGCCAGGGTTGATAGAAAATTGCAACGGTCATTTACAGTAATCCTTACTAGTTTTAATCTGGATCTTGAATCCCTCGACCAATTCTTATTGATTAACAAGTAAGGACTAAGAAATTGATTTTATCTTTTATCTCTGAGATATTGTATGGTGCACAGTGCTGCTCATTTTAATGTTTGACTGTATTTACGCTGAGCGGTTATTATGCTTGGATCTCGCAGCAGTTTTTAAAGACTCACATTGATTGGCATGCTCGGCGCTCTGGGTATGATGCCCGGAGCCTGCATGTCTGTATTGTAGGCGATCACATACACGTATGCCCATTGTTTCACCTTCGTGCTTGTCGTTAAAGATGCCTGCAATAAAATTCAATGTATGTAATCCATTTATCAATTTTTTTTTGGTTTCATCCCTTGCAGATTAATGAACTGAATTGTTGCGGATTAATACCATAATAAAACACATCTTACAATCTAGCGCCGTAATGATATTTAAATATCGTGTATATACAGAGTGCTTCATTAAAAAATAGCCTCGAAGCAATTTTTGTGATAATTCAAAAAATATAATATAGTATTAATACAATATTACGGTAATTTTTGCGTCATATTTGCACGTATTGGAGCTGAGATAGTTTTCACACACTCTCCAAATTTCAAGCGAAACATTTATACGTTTGAAAGTTACGAAAGTTATTGAAAAGAATCAAAAAATTAAATCAATCGACGTTAAGGCGGCTTGTGATTTTTAGGTTTTTAAGTAGCGCTTCAGTAACTGAGCGCTGTAAACCCTTTGAGTTCGGCGGTCCTGAAGGGGGCCGAGTTGTTCTCTGAAAATGGAAAGTCTGTGTTCAAAATGTCCACCATCTGCGATCACGCGTGCATGCCTTGAGTCTATTTTCTGCATGGATGGACAGCATGTCCATTGGTTGGTGCCTGCTGGAAGTTAGTCCATTTTGCCTCCAGCACGGTTTTGAGTTGAGCATTTTTTTTTGTTTGGCCTGTTGCTAGGGTTTTTTTATGACCATTCTGTAGAGCCCACGGCAGTTTACATGTATGTAGGCCTAGATCAAGGATGATAAATATGTGGACTTGACTTGCATATCCATTGCTGACCACATCCAATATGCAACTGCATGAAATTCTTGGTCTATGCGTGTAATAGATTATGTACTCTCGCACTGGTCTAAAATCCAGAATAAATTATTGCTCCTTAATTGAATTATAAGTAGGTCATAAAGTTCATCAATGATATCCTATAATTTCAATATCGTCAGCGCTATCAGCCTAGCACTGACAGGGCTGGATCTTTGAACTGAACATTTGATGAAACGTCATCAATAATTATTTGCATCGTGGAAAATCAATAGTAGTATTGTGTAAAAACATCGTGTTTCAAAAAAACTGGAACCCCTTGGTTATGATTGTATATCTGTCTTCTTTAATGATTGATGATATTATGGGAAATTTTGACCTGTTTAGCCTGAACAATAAAGACACACAGTTGAAGCTATAATGAAGCTATAAGCTAATTTGACATATATTCTGGTCGCTAGCATTGGTACGAGCACGTAAAGGTGCCACTATCTCGCAATGTCAATAACGCCGCTCATCGAATTCACTTCACGTCGTCACTTTCACTGCGAAATTATTATGGCCGGCTTTTAAAATCATACATATTATAACATAATATAATATCTCATAAATATATCATACAGACAGATATACAATCATAACCAAGGGGTTCCAGTTTTTTTGAAACACGATGTTTGTACACAATACTACTATCGACTTTCCACGATGCAAATAATTATTGATGCCGTTCCATCAAATGATCAGTTCAAAGATATCCCTCCAGAGAAAGATTCCCTGTCAGTGATAGGCTGATGGTGTTGACGATATTGAAATTATAGGATATCATTGACTGATCACAAGTCAAGTTTTATAGTCAGTGTTGATTACACCGTTGGTGACAACTTACAAGGTTGTCGGCGGCATGAAGGTTTGTATCAGGCTTATCCTTTATCAGCTGTTGCATACCTTTGCGTGAACGATATATTAGGGCAGCGTTCACAACATGAGCTCGCAATATTCTGCTACGATTGCAGTTGAAATTTGATCCGCGATTAATTTGATTGAAATATGTGACAGTATTGGCAACGCCACCTCGTTTAGTGCCCGAGGTTCCTGTTTCTGTGCAGCACGGTGTAGTATGTGTTGCAAGGATCACAGGCCATATCTTAACTTGCAGCTGTGCGTTGACTGTGAGGTTGTAAATTCAAATGTGCCGTTGTACAAGGTGATTTGTCAGTGCAATTCCAAGGACGGATCCAGTGGGGGCGGGTTGGGGGGATGCACCCCTCCACCACCAGCGTTAAAATATTTTGTGGAAAAAGCTCCATCATGTACCTTCCCGCTCCCCCTGGCTGCTTTTGTTCTAAAAGAAGAACTAAGTGTTTTCGATTTTAACATGAGCCCATAAGATACCTCCAGCCGACCAATTGAACACACAATGCAGAGAAAATTGACATCATGCATTTGTCGACGACTAAGAAAACTCAAGAATTTTTTTGCAGATGATTAAATTAGGGAATTAGGGAACCCTTTTCATAAGTTTTTTCTTATTCCATGTATTTGTAGTTGTTGTCGATGACGCTAGGTTCGACACTAGCGTGGGGGGGTTGGTGCTGGCCGATCAGTTTCTCTCCCTCTCCACGCGCCTCCCTTCGCCGAACGTATACGGATTTGGAGAGAACACTCACACCACGTTCCGTCACGACCTTCAGTACAGAACATGGCCACTCTTCACGCGTGACCAGCCTGTCGGCGGGGTATGTAGCGGGCGTAAATCTTTTTTCTGTAACTTCCCATATTGTCAGAAAATTTCATTTTTTAGTTTTTCAATGCAATACAATACAATACAATACAGTACATTACAATACAATACAGTACAGTACAGTACAGTACAGTACAGT
>JAQIWG010003595.1:0-17560 GCA_034695025.1 Chamaedrilus cognettii | reverse complement strand
GTGCTTAATTTCGTCAGCCCTGCAAATAATCATCCATTAGGGTGGAGTGCAGTAGAGAAGTTGAAGTTGAAGTTGAATGTATCAGATTTTTTGTGACCGCTTTAGCAGCGGCGTCGACTAATATATTTCAAGCTCCCCGAAACCTCCGTTTTCACTGATTTAGCAAATACGGGAATTAGAAAAAACGCGCGTTGCATAAAAACGTAATCGCGCTTTTCTAAGGTCCTTAACTATGAGGCTCTCCTCTCGAATCATGCCACTCGAACGCAAAACATCAGAGCTAGCGCGTCTATTTATCGCCGCGGCCGAGGACGTTTCATTGTTCCCGCGATAACCCTATTACCGGCCGTCTGATTCGTGTTCGGACTATCGTCCACAAACAGATTCTCTGCGTCCAGCCTTGGTCACGTGCGTCGACGCTAATTAGCATTGTGCTCGACACCGGTGGCGGTTGTTTTGTGGCGAGGAACGGGATGGGTGAAAATTGCTGTTGAATCCTTGGCCGAAATTTTGCCTAAATTTAAACCAAAATATCAGCGGGATCCTTAGGGTATATACTCTAAAAATTTAGTCGAAATTTTGCCGACATTTAAACCAAAATTCTTGGAGCGGAATCCTTAGTGTATATAGACAAAAATTCAGTCAAAATTTAGCCGAAATTGACACCAATATTTCTGTGGAATCCTTAGGGTATATACCCTAGAAATTTAGCCAAAATTTCGCCTAATTTTTCATCTAATTTTTTTGAGCAGAATCCTTAGGGTATATATCCTAAAAATTCTGCTAAAATTTCCACCAAAATTTCAGCTGAATATTTACTGTATATACTTTAAGAATTCAGCCCATAATTTTGCCCAAATTTATAGAAATAGAAAAATCTATTATAGAAATCTATATAGGAAAATTAGAAAATTATCCAAGTTTTTTTAGACCATATGGCGCAGAGATACCGTGAGACATTTTGTACCATGTAGAAAGTTGGCAGAATCTATTTTTTACTATGTAGCCCAGAGATTGTGCCAACTTTTTTAGATTATATCACGTCTCTACGTGATTCAGCAAACTTTTTGTAAGATTATTTATGATTTATTTATTATTTTTGTAAGACCTTAGCGATCCCGTCAATCTACTATACTCGTTAGCTCTTTGATTCCGTGAAGTATTTCAAACAATATGGTGACGATACTCCGCTAAGATTTTTCGACAATGTCGCGTTGACCTACTACAAGTTTTCGACGAATTAAAGCATTGAAAATCTCTAAGTGTTTTAGACCATAAGGCGCAGAGATACCGTCGAATATTTTGTACCATGTAGAAAGTTGGCAGAATCTATTTTTTTACTATGTAGCCCAGAGATTCGGCCAACTTTTTAAGATTAAATTAAAGCGTTGAAATTCTCCCAAGTTTTTAAGACCGTACGGCGCTGAGATACTGTCAAATATGTTGTCATAAATAACGCATAATCACACAAATTCAGGGTTGGTCCTGACACTGGCACGTCTGATCGCCGCCCAGACGCGTAGCCGCTTAAAGGACGGGGAAAGCGTCCCTCCCGCGGACCATGGCGTCCCCCCCCCATGAATAATCCTGATCCCCTTGAAAATGACTGGATGGAGAGGACGCGTCCCCCCACGATGGATGGTTAGTTCCCCCAAGAAAAGAAATGAGTGTAGACGATTAGAATAGTGGTCCCCATAAGAAAAATTACTTTGTTGGTGGGGAAAAATTTCTGTCAGCAACCCCCTCCCCCCCCCCCGCTCGTGAGGTCTGTATGGAAAAGCAATTTGGTCAGCTGTTGCAGCGGTTGCAAAATTACACTTCGGAAAGCACTTTGATTCACTTTATTTGACTTTTGCTACTTTTTTGGGCGAAAGTATTCTTAATTTTCTTTCAGAATATTTGGTCTGCCAAATCCGTGGCAACGCTTCTGCGCCGCCCAGTGTGTTTCTGTAAACATCAAAATGCAAGCGTCACCGCCAAGTGTCGCAGGTGCGCGTAGTCATGGCAACCAATCGGAACCCGGTGCGTGGCGATTGGTCTAGCCAATGAGGTGGATTCAGAGCAACGAGCAGGCTGTCTAGCGCGGGAATAGCGGGTCGACGTATGGTGGTGAGGAGGGGCAGTAGCCGTTCTAGGGGGGACTGGGGAGGGAGGCTAATGGGGGGGGGCTTGAAGGTTTCAAGCCCCCCAGTTGAGTTAAGGGTCTTTTTTATCATGCATATTTTGCACGCAATCGTGGCAAGGCGGATGGACGACAGTTGTCATGACAACGATTTTCTTAACTGCACGGCTTGCTCCTTAACTGGGTTTCATGCACAGCTTGTATGAAACCCAGTTAAGGACATTTTACATTGCAATTTTCTTAACATGGTTGTATGCAAAATTGCATGCAAAATTGCGTGTAAAATTACATACAAGCTATGCATCGTGGAAAGGAGGCTTTAGGACTGTCCCGTGCTCGCCTTTCCAGCGGTAATTCTACCTAGGCGGCAACAGGACTGTTGCTGCTTGTAAACTGTTGCTGGAGCCTAGCCATCAGGTTCGCTGCCTGATGACGATCGATCAGCCGGGCTGCTCAAGCCGGCGGAAAGAGGGAAAGAGGGACGGGGAGATGGTTTTAAGGATTAGGGGATCGCCGGAATAAAATAGGTCATCGGCGTCGAGCATAGTCTGGTAGATCGAACCCCCGTTGATCATAAGCGTCCATCATGGATTGGTCTGCGTGGTGGATGGGATTTTAAATGTTGTGAAAGTGAGAAAAAGTGAAGTGTAGAGAGTGATGACCCGCAAGATAGAGTCTATACTTGTTCTTATACGTCCCAAATCAAAAGATGCAGATTGCCTTTAGAATCTTTGGACTAGTGACAAGTTGTGAGTGACGCTTGAGCTTCTGCTTAGCCTATACGTTATCGCATTTGGCTGATTCTATTTCACTGTGCTAAATGATGCGCTGTTATGAGTTGTCCTATACAAACATTAGATACTCCCTGCAGGCCGGGGAACTGGCCTGCAGCCCAGAGCTTCGCTGGGGAGTCGTAAAAGGCGATTAAACAAGGGGAAACGGTTCTGTGCCGGTTCTCTTGCACAGAACCGGACTGTATATAGCCTTTGTGGCACTTTCTTGTGTGTTACACACGGTCCCTAAACTACAAAAAGCATTAGATAAACGAAATAGCCTAATAGGATTATGAAATGCTGATCTTCGCCGCCTTCTCTACTTTTCAAGTCTGAGGAAATCTCACTTAACGAAGGACTGCTACATGGTAGATGTTTGCATAGTGCGGAGGACATTCGATATTGCAGGCGTAGGGAACCATCGCGCCATCTGGCTCCAACGCCACTCAGCGCTAATCCGGCACCAAAGGACGTGGCGAAAATACGTTTTGGAGAAAATACGTTAGATTTTACGGTCGCACTTTCTAGTGGATTTGAGAACTCGTTGATATCTCTGCGAGCGGGAGTGGTTCATTTCGGAAATTTAGTCTGGTCCACCCAGTCTATCTCTTCCAGCTTAATTTGTCTAAAATAGTTAAACCGGCCCAAGTAGACAGTTTTTAAACGCACTGAACAATCCGAGCGGGAATGTTCAATTTTGCAAATGAGTACGTTAAAGTTGACGACCGTTGTCATACCAACTCCGGTTTACTGTGTGTGAAATAGGGTAGGCATTGAAACGCTGATTTCAATTTCCTTCCCTGAGTTTCATCCACGGCTTGCATCAAATCGAGTTAAAGACATTTTACATTGTAATTTTCATAACAATCGTTGCATGCAAAATTGCATGCAAAATTGCATGCAAAATTGCATGCAAAATTGCATGCAAAATATGCGCCGTGAAAACGAGGCCCTACAGCGATCGCCTATTGGTGACGTCATTCTCGGTAACCGGACGTCTCTTCCTGTCGACCGGAAATGGAAGGAGAATCGCGTTACTCGTCCGCCGTGGGTAACTGATCGGAGATCGATTTCCTGATCCTCTCTCGATCCGCAGGCGGTCTCACGTCCCACCGGTGACAAATTGAAGTCCGCCCGGCTGACGAGCGTACGTAATCCCGTGCCGGGCAGCTAATATACAATCTACACAGAATCTGATAATAGCCAGGGGGCTAGAGAGTAAGTTTATAGGCTACAACTTCAAGCCTACAAGTCTTAGATGAACTAGATGAGGTGTTTCGGTTAGTTTGATAAGAGGCTAGTTTGAGCTTTCGACAGTTTCTCTGGTTTAAAGCGACGAGGTCGGTGCAATGAAACACAGTTTTGAGTTTCAAGACACACCGATCGAGGGTGGTGGTGGGGTTGTAGTTTAACCCATAGTCGGATATTTGAGTTAAAATGCACTTTGGGACTTTGCGATTGCGACTTTGCGACTTTGTGACTCGCTTATGAAAGTGATGACTCTTTATGACTTGCTTATCAAAGCATTCACTCCAGCCTCCTCCTCGACACGCAGCGAGCCTCGACGAGTCCGTCTGGCATGGCGCTATTTTTAAGCCCTTTTCATCATTTTTTTTCACTATAATGTAGCGAAACCAATGAGAGATTAAGGACTCTGTGTGGTAACGAAGACTGTTACAGTCCGGTTCTGTGCCGGAGGGCTAAGCACGGAACCGCTTCCCCTCTGTATTCACCTTTAACTACTCGCTCGGAGAGCTCTGGCCTGCAAGCAAATTTTTTGTTCCCCAGCTTGCGGAGGGTTCGAAATCATCACCCACTGACTATATACGTTGATCGTGTGCGCAGGGGACGCCCAGCAACCATTCCTTATTTGTTGTTACCGCCGCTTAGCCTAAAATCGGTCACAGTAAAAAATCTTCAGCTTTGCAATTGTGACTGAAGTGAAGTTTATGTCATCCGCTTAATTCGTTTTTAGCATTTTGTAGCGGGTTGAAGTCCAACAGTTCTGTTAATCTGATCCTTATCATACCAATCGTGTTAATTGCGGTACTACAAATTTATATCCACTTTGTCAAAACAGGGTCTCTACATTTTCTCATCGCGGACTCCACATTTTGCTCCCTGAACCTTACAAATTAGTTGAAATGCGCGTACGCAATATATCTCCGCGGAGTCTGAAAAGTCTTGAAAGAAGCGTGGGGGAGGGAAATATCTGATCCGGGGGCGAGCGATGGAGGGACGCGATAGACCGCGGTCCGACATAATTTCTCGAATCATACTGCAGTCATGCTTGCAGTAAAGATGGCGGCGTCCGATGCCCCGATCAGCCGGAGATAATTAACTCAATAAACCTTCTGATCCACTCCCTCTTTGTGCTGCTGCTGCAGCGGCCCGGTGTCCTCAATGGAACCACGGCAGCAGAGTTCATTAAATACAATTTATTTCGGCTGGAGCTTTAATGGCTTACTCTCTGAAAATGCTATACAGGGTGGGTCATCGACGGGGAGATTGTGAAAGGTGACCCACTAGCTCAATTTGTACCCCCCTCCCCTTTATACAAAGAAACACGGTTGAGTTAGTTTTAAGCTTTTTTAACTCCTCCAGTATTTTCTTACTATTTCTACCCTTCCTCCTCTTATCACTTTTTCAATCCCCTGTGTGTGTGACATACTGACTTAGACCTAAGAGAAATAGTTTTTTGTGTATGGGGAATAGAAAAAAGTCCGTCCCTTTTCCTTTCCCCCCTCCCCCGCAATATTGTTGTTACGCTGTTGGCTGCTCTGCTAATAATAATGAGTTTTGAGTACGTTTCGGGGTCAAATGATGTCATCGGGGACATTAGTTCGCCGTAGGCAACCATCAATGGATAATTAATGGAAACCAAGACGAGGGGGTAGGAGAAAGAGTCTACGATAGCCGGTCGATTGTCCAAGAATGATGGGAATCTATCGTGATCAAATATATGTTTTTAGGCCGAAAAGAAACAACGGAAGGGTAGAACAGGTGCGGAGTGAAGGAATTGCAGATGGAAGTTGCAGCAAAGGGAAATGAACGTTGACCACTGGCCGAACGAATATTGTGTAGGCTTACTGTTCGATCGAGGAGGTATTTGTCCTGGGATCTTAAAGTGCTGGTTGGTTCATGTTCAGGGAGTAATGAGGTTGGAAAGGTAGAAGGTTGGTGAATTTGTAGTATTTTATGGGTCGTCTCTGGTTGGTATGTAGACGTATCTTAGAGCATGTATTTCTTTTACCGGATGAGAAGAGATATCCAAAAACGAAATTAAAGATTGCAATGTTCAAGGTGTGATTAGCCAGAGTAGGTCCCTTGTGGCTTTTGAATTATTAAGTCCGATTATCCAAATGTATATTTTAAATGACTATTATCTGCATGATTATTATTTACATGATTTGAAGCTGGTAATATATGCTGCGGTGATTTGGTGCACAAAATTTATCGAAAAATTTACTACGAAGATGATCGAAAGTTTGCTTCCTGAAAATACACCTCTTTCTTTCGGTGAACAATTCGCGAGTGGGGGGGAAGTTGACGGAAACTTTTTCCTTTCCGTGCCGAACTCAAGACCGGGCGGGGTGCTGATGGAAATTATGAGACCATTCTTAGCAGTGCTTATTATTTTTGACTGCTACACATTGAGATTATTTACACATATCCTATGCCTGCGTGCAGTTCCAAATTCAACAGTTACCACTGAAATTTTTTGTTAACCTCTGTATATTTCGTGTAAAACTGCGCACTAAAATATGCGTTGGTTTTGTGAGCAAGCTTTTGACGATTGCTGGTTACCTTATTGTTTTGTTTTCGTTCTTCTAACGTTAATTGCCTAACGTTAATTGCCTAACGTTAATTGCCACGTTAATAGCCTCTGATATTTTGCCTTTGAGTGACAGATTTTTCTCTTTCGGAATTAGCCTAGGACGGCGGACTTGGTTTAATAGCCACTGTAACAGTACCTGTCGTGCGATGTGAACAAGTTGTCGGCGAATTTAATGTTTTTTCAACACACAAAGGAAACATAACTAGAGATGACAAGACACATAGCAGGTCTCCCAGTCACTGCCATGGACAGTGAACTGGGCAGGCGTTAAGAGTAGCGATAACGCCCAGGGATGGATACAGGATTCGTTAGTGGGGGGATGAATGACTTTGGATATGTGTGCTCCATTTTCGCTCCGAAACGTCCTCGCAAGCGGAGGGAACATTTCACTTATGATCTTAAGCTTTACTTCAGAGCATTTCATATATATATATATAAAACATTTGTATACCGCTCATCGTTACATCTCCCACTGTTTTTATCAACAATTTTGTTACAATAAAAAACATTTTTATGCTAGTGAAAGCCAGCACCAGCATAAAATGTTTTTTTATTGTAACAAACTTGTTGATAAAAACATGCATACCCCATCCCCGCCCTGGATCCGTCCTTGATATCGCCTCTTAGTGCTCGAGCCATCCTAAAGTAACAAGAGGGGCCCGAGCAAAAAGTATCAAAGGGGCCCGACAGAAGAAGTCGCGACCTAGCGGGTGGGGGAGAGGTGAGACAGACACTTTTTCGTCACGTGACAAGTGGCATGAGGGACCTGTCGTTTTTTTTTACACTGTGCCTTCATTTTTACCTTCATTTTTTTTGCCAAAAAGCACCCGAGAAAAACAAATAGAGAGCGGCCCCCCTTGACAGAAGTAACAACTACTCTGTGCCAATCTACCAAAGTAATCAAGCTTCTCTTTCAACAGTTTTATGGAGCATTTCAAGCAATTTAGCGACACGATGTTGAGAATTTGCCAGGGTTAGACTGATAAGAGTTTACTTTGAGTCGCATGTGCTTGTTACGAAAACAAATTGATCTGTGTACTCGAAGCTCTCTGATTAACTTCTTTTTGTTCAGTTTTCTCTGTTTCTCACCAGTTGTTCGTTTGCTTTTCTCTGAAGCATTGAGTAAATTTGATTTGTTTATAAAGAGTAGACCTAGTTTTTGTTGTCGATTGTTTTCGAGAGAAAATAAATGACTATTTGGGCGTTCGGAATTTTCCATGGCTTTAAGCGTTGCACGCGTTATTCCAGTGTCATCGCCCCTGTCATTGGTGTCACCGGAATTGTGTTGTTTTGCTACATCGTTCCTGTTGGGCTGCACAGCTGCAAGGCAGTTTCTTGAGCACTCGCCAGGACACACTTTATTGTGGGATCAAACGGGATTTTGAATTAGCTGGCGCCCGTCTAAGGATGTCAAACTAGCCCGTCGCTTCGTTTGATGTTGCTGTTTGTCTTTGTTGAAAGCGGGGTGCACTAAAACAGTGTTACCGTTGCTGCAGTTACACGCGTTGTAGCCAGATTTACGGTAATTTTGACACTGTCGTACGCAGTGATACCATATATATAGAGTCAAAACAAAATTTCTCAAGATTCTGGGTATCTCAGCAAAACTATCCCAATGTTCTGGGTAGCCTAAAGCATCATGCTAGCCCTAATAAACAAAAATGATGGTGTGAGCTTGCTTCATGCCACACCATTTTTTGTATCCCTCTTTCACCCCCCTGCCTAAGTCGACACCCCAGGCTATCCGCGTCAGCGCGCACCAGTGGAGCGTACGCGTACGCGGCGCTAAAAATACGCCCGCATTACAAGTTAATGCCAGCGAGATAGCAAGTCATTTCTGGGGGATTTATATCGAAATTCGTCAGACCGGTTCTCATGCGTGATGTCTAGATGTTGTTCTCCTTGTCGCTTTCGTTGTGTCATTGCCTGTATTTCTGCATATACAGGCCGAGCTGTGCTTTCGTCAAAGTTCTCTGCGTGCATTTCGTATAGCCTTTATCTTTTATTCGCACGCGAAGTGTGGAATCAACATAGGCCAATGGGCCTACACCGTATTCAGGCCTGAATTTAAGCTCAGAAAACTGATTGGCAGCTTTGCTAATCAAATTCAATTTTGATGAGCAGTTTCATTAGCAGTATTTGTATCCTCTGAATATCGCCCGAGGGATTGCACCTAGCCGTTGTCGTGCAATTGTGTTTTGAAAGTATTATGTTGTACATAGAACCTACATAGATTGGTTACTGACTTAGGTCTACCAGTTGGTAAAGCTGCCCGTGAAGTGAAAGTCAAATCAGTGCTAGTAGGCCATAGGCCTACCGCTCGTTGGTTAATTGAACCTTAATTTGCGCGATATTTGATTCGCAAAAAACTGCCAATCAAATTTGCATTTGATTTGCAAATGGAGTCGAATGATGCGAATCTTGACAAATTCAGGCCTGTACATACATACGGTACTGATGGGCGCACATGCTGAGCTAAATGCTCAGCATGTGTCAAATACGATGCCATGCCTGAGCCATGCGAAGTATACAACGTGATGCGTCAGCAAACAAAATATCCTGCGAGGCTGCGACGGCGTCGTGACTCAATGAATTCGGTCGTTACGATTAATTTCTGCGCGCAGCCTGCTGCGCGCGTATCGGAGAACGCGAGGCTCTAATTATTGTAGGATCAGCATTCAACGTTGTATAGCTGCTTCTGCAGCCGTTTACACCCACGCACGGCATGCGGCAGTAGCTAAGTAACACACAGGGTCGACGTGCGTGACATTGCCTATGGTATTCGTGTATTTTGATACGAAATTGCATTTGAAGCGCATTAAAATAAAAACTGCAGTCCAGACCCAGGAAGAGCTTTCTTCCTTCCGTGCGGAACTCACGACCCGGGGTGTGGGGGGAGGGGGTGCTGATAAAACTTTTAGAGGTAGAGACCATTCCTGCCAGTTCTTGTTCATCTTTTACCTCACTGTTCAAATGCATTTCTAGATCTGTTTCAAATCATATTTCAAACTGATTGTCACCATATTTTTTGGGACTGCAGGTTGTGGAGGCCATTAATTGGTGGAGTGATACACCCTGATCCGGCTTAAATCCAGCCCTGCCCATCAGACGAGTTTTCATCTACTTTGAGTGGAACTTGATGCATTTTCTGTAGAACTGCGGCTCCGTTAGGAGTCTAATATTGACGAGCACACCTAGAGTGCACGTAAATTAAATTCTTATGTCCGTAGGCCGTTGATAATATCAAAGCTATCATCAAAACCCTGTTATCATCAAATACACTATTAAAGTCTTTACTATCATCAATTGACCTTTTCAAAGGGTCTGTATGATCAGAGAAAAGCAATCTAGTCAAGGCCATGATTACAATCTAACCGAGACAAACCGCAGTGCCTGGTAGTTAATGTTCATTAGCCAACTGCACTATAAGGATGGGTCTCATTAGGTCCCTATGTGCTGCAAATCCCAGATTTCCAAGACTGCGATGATGCGATAGATTTCCCGCTCCGTTCCACTGTATAGACTACCGGTGATTCATTCAATATTCATCAAGCATCGATTTCCCATCTTCACGCGTCCTCATCCAAAATGAAGAATCCGCGAACTTAGAAGGCACGGGCGGAACGAGGAAGGGTTATAGTGGTGTCTGAGAAGTGAGTCAAGTAGGCATGGAGCGGAGGATGTTAGTGCGAGAGTAGGCCTACTGCTGTAATTAGACTTCAAATATAATTTAGATCCTGCCCGCGGAAGATTTTTCTTTTCATATGTACATGTAGGCCTATGAACTATTCTCAGTCACAGTCCAGCTTAGCGCAATAATGAATTTATTTGGCATTGAAAAAATTCGGATATCCTGCCCATGTTTATGTTCGTGCTGTTAAGTTTGCTACGATTTTACCAGCACGCATTTCATTTCCAATGGTGCAAAAAATGGCACGGGACACATTTCATATCAAATGGTACCAAAATTTGCACTGCATACATTCCATTTCAAATAGTACAAAAATGGCACAACATAAATTTCACAAACTTGACTGAATATCTATGCTATATAGTCTGAAAACTTTGCTGAATTTCTACGCCATGTAGTCTAACCAACTTGGCTAAATTTCTACGCCACATAGTCTAAAAAAGTTAGCGGAATTTCCACCCCATATGGTCCAAAAAACTTCGTGGAATTTCTACACTATATTGTCTTTAAAACTTGACTGAATTTCTACGCCACATAGTGTAAAAAGCCGGGCTGAATTTGCACGCTATATTGTCTAACAAAACTTGGAGAATGTGTACTCTATAAGCCTAAAAATAGTACTATTTTAGACCACAACACCCATTGCATGTCAAATGGTACAAAAAATATCACAACACGCATTGCGTACCAAATGGTACAAAAATGGCACAACACACATTTCATATCAAATGGTACAAATAAATGACACCACATACATTTCATTTCAAATGGTACAAAATCGGCACAACATGCATGTCACAAACTCTACTGAATTTCTACGCCATATAGTGTAAAAACTTAGCGGAATTTTCACCCTATATAGTCTAAAAAACTTCGCGGAATTTCAACACTAGTTTGAATTCCGCTAACTTGAACGCCGCCACAAAACCGCGGATGGCAGTTTTGTGGCCGCCACAACGGCGCGGTTTTGTTGCGGCTCTCTTGCACAGAACCGGACTGTAATAGTCTTTGTTACTACATGTACACCTTAAATTACTATTTCCCCCTCCCCCTCAAATATTTGGCTACGGTGACGCCACTACCCCCCCTCCCCTCTCCTCCCTAGCTGACAGACCACCCCGCACACGGCGGTCAGAGGTTACCGACCCCGGCGCCCGGATTATGGTCCTCCCCCCGCGGGAGACCTTCTTGGGTTCTCAGCGAGACGCCGAACGCCGTTACGGGCGACCGGAAGTAGTTTACGTTCCCCCCGGGGGCTGGTGGGTGTGTGGGAATTAGTGTCGTTAGTTTCGCGTGGAACCCCCCCCGCGAACTCTCTTCGTCTGTCGAGAAAAGCTTGTTGACGAGATATTATTGCTTTGTTGGTGTTTTTCAGTTGAGGTGACAATGGCTAGAATAAATTTTAGCCGTTGCAATATTTTACTGTATCCCTGCAGACAGGGGTAAAAAGACAATAGGTTTGCAGCCCAGCGTTTCCGGGCGAGTCGTAAAAGGCACTGAAGAAGGGGAAGCGATTCATTGCTTGGCCGCACGATGAACCGGACTGTAACAGTATTTGTTCATACGGAGGGTCTTAAACTTCCTAAGCCACCACGATGCACCACGTCACGGTGCTTAAGTCATGCTAAAGTTTGCCAGATCGTACAAGTACAATATGCATGTACATGACATTGTGTGCCTTCTTTTGTCTCAAATCCTCCCGCCTACGAATTCTAATCGGAGGGAAAGTTGTAGGCGACCACATCCGAAAATGGAGTGGTGTACAGCCTGTCCTGCAAAGCGCTCAGTCGTAGAATTACATCGCTTTCTTAAGAAGAAGGTGTACCGCTACGCCGATTTCATCAAGGCTAAAAGTAACTCCAGGTGTGCTATTCATTCAGTAATGAAGCCGATGACGTGATTCTACAGGCAAGTGTGATATCAAACGTTCACTTTCAAACGCTTTACAATGAATTATCGCTGCTTTCAATAATAGGCGTAAGCTTATGATCGACACAGGCCTGCTGGTTTTGTGTACTCATCTAGCCTGACGTCGAACTTGCAGCAATGCTTGAGCTCTCCAGCTTGGCAAAACTTAACAAGCGTGCCTGCAGTAGGCCAAAAAATATTTCGTTGCAAATCGTGCGCCTGTTTTATAAGAAGCGCGAGCAACATTTTAGGTTACTCCCATTTTGTCAGGGCTAAGCAGAACTCTGCCCTTAGTGTTGTCGGTACTTGTCTGTTATACGACCACCAAATTTTTTTATTTTTATTCTATGCAAAAAATATAATGACGAAGTGAAAATCAAAAATTCAAATTCATTCAGGTTCTAGGGTTAGGGTTAGGGTTAGGTTCCATATGCTATTCTATTATGTTGTTGTTTTGGTGGTCGTATAACAGACAAGTACCGTGTTGTCTACTGCAGTTCTCTCGTACCTACAATTCGAGCAAATGATGTTTTTCCCATCGTTTGCATGACATAATTATTGTGAGTTACAAGTGCGGTATACTTACATCCAAATCCCCTCATTGAAAGCACGCTTTCTCCCTCACCCTCTCCTGTGTGCAATATCCTCCGCATGGGCCTATATCATCGTCTGGCACGGTGGCCGTCCGGCGAGCGCAGTCATTTTGAACTTCCGCTCACCGCCAGCCCGCTGGGTCGGGGACATCAGACCGAGCCTGATCGTAAAACAGGCGACCCCGCGGCGTGACGTCATCCCGGACGTCGTTTAGCGAGGAGGGGGGGAGCAAGGGCGTGGTAGCCAAGGTGGGACGCGTCCCAGGATGGGACAGGATGTCCCTATCGTGATTTAGGGTCTCGTTCCACGATGTATTTTTTGCATGCAAATTTGCATGCATAAACAGTTTGTAATTAATTATAAGCAGCGAGCTAACGTCACAATACAATTGACCGCAGCCTAGCTGCGAGTCGACGCGCGGCGCAGCAGTCACTGAACTGTGACGTCAGCGCTTGTAATTTAGTTATACACTTTTTTATGCATGCAAATTTGCATGCAAAAAATGCATTGTTAAACGAGAGACTTAGGCTGATCCCCACCACGATTTAACCTCCTTCACCGTCTCCGTGTGGACCTAACCTGAATAGAAATGATTATATCATAAGATGGACTTAAATAATTTTATTTAAAGTCCTGAATACAAAGCGCTGACTTTGACATAGTTTGTGAATAAGTGCAGCAGCCTTGATGAGAGATTCATTGCATTCTACATGTAGCTATTTATCCCGTTAATTGTTGCATAGGCCGCTGTTTTATCCACAAATTTGTGCGACAAAAATGATTTTGTGCTGGTTGGGGAGGGATACATTATACACTCCCCTGAATCAAAATCGAATATCCCTTGATTCTGGGTATCTCGGCCAAAAATATCCGTACATTAAATTTTTTCATAAGAATATCCCCAGCTTTCAATAATAAATGCGCTACTGTATAAAAAATATCCTCAGATATCTTGGGATTGCGTTAAAAATCATATCCCTAAATCACTGAAATATTCTTAGATCTAGTGATATATCCCTATCACTGCTGGCATCACTGCTTGTATGTCATAGTACGGGCTACAGGAGTCCCATAAATCTCCGTTGACAACAATTTTCCGCTGGTCGGGTGACGATAGGAGCGCCAGTGTTGGCGGGATGTGAGGCATGGATAGTTATAGAGCCCGATAGGGGTCGTTCACATATTACATAACGCTTCAGCGTGAGTAGGTGGGTAGAGATTTTATTATAATGCGCTATAAGGGGTGGGTGGGTAGGGGGCAAGAAATGTTATGTAACGTTTGCCAAAAAATTGACTTAAGTTCGTTGAAAACTGTCGAAATTAAAGAAGAATGAGATTTTTTGACATCTGTTAAAGCTCTGTGTGCGGGTACTTGACAGCAAATTGTTACATAACATTGTGGGGGTGGTCTGGCCAGGCGCTATAATGCGCTATAAAGAGTGGGTAGGTGGGAAAACAATTAATTTGTTGGCGTTATATAATATGTGGATTACCGCATATAGGGTTCAAGGACTTCCACAACATTTGTAACAACTCCTCAGTTAAAGCATCACAAAATCTCGAGGATTCTACCGTTTATTTATACCAAGATTTTTTAGTGCCCCTCCAATAAGAACTGTTGAGAATGGCATAGGCCGAGACCTGATAAGGACTATTAATATAATAAGAATTGCCGAAAAACTGAATAAGTACTTTTGAGAAAGGCATAAAAAGGTGACAACAGGTAACAATAGACTCAAAAAAGGAATATAGGCCTACTGGTAACCAAACGAACGCCTCAAAAACTTCGGTCAACAGCCCGTTCGCGACTTTCGTGACGATGAAGTGCTGTGTGTTTGCGTGACCGATTTAGAAAAATTACATCCACCCCTCCGCCCTGGAAATTCAAACACATCCCCAAGAGCAAATCCTAGAAATGGCCTTGATGTGAGGGATAACGCAACTGCCAAGTTACTGACAGTACCATCTGACACGAAACTAAAGCATGACGAATTTTGATTAGTCTATTTATAACACTACATGCCTTATTTATAGGGTTGCCAGTCGTCCCTTATTTTAACCCCTAGTTGGATATTTGAGTTAAAATGCACTTTGCGGCTTTGCGAAAGCCGCTTTGCGGCTGTGCGGCTTTGCGGCTTTGCAAAAGCCGCTTTGCGGCTGTGTGGCTTTGCGGCTTTGCGAAAGTCGTTTTGAGACTTTGAGACTTTGTGATTTTGCGTCCCTGGGTCATCTCTAGAAGGCATTTCTAGCGATATGCTTATATTGTTAGGGAATGCAAGGTTTGTGAAAAAAGATGTTTGAAGTGTACGGTACAAGATTTAACGCCTAATCAAATATTTTAGTAAAAATGCATTAGCAAGATGGCGATACTTTGAAGCGTCTTTCATCATTTTTCTTCACTATAATGCAGCAAAACCAATGAGGCATTAAAGGACGTGCCGTATTACAAGACATTTGTCTCGAGTTTTTTATGAAAGGCATATTGGACGTAAATTGTCCCTTATAATGTCCCAAGTGGCCCTGATCTAAGTTTAAATTATGCGACTCTCTAACAAATCTCTAATCACTGAAAATGGAGCACTGTAATTTCTAAATAGCACAATCCTACATGTAATACCAGGTTTTACCGTTTCATATAGCACATATTATTTTTGGCTTTGTTTAGTTGCACTTGAATCTCTAGAGAAGATTAGGTTAATCATCGTAATTAATGTATCGTATCAATGTGTTGAAAATCAAATAATTAATGTAGTTTATGCAGTGACAAAATGAACCTCTGTATGGTAGAATTTGTGGTGTTCCCTATTTGAATGCTGAAAATCTGGCAACTCTACATTATGTATATTGGGCTACGATGGCTCCGCAGAGTCTATTCGTTGAGTAGTTACTAGTTAGTATTTGTTGAGTAGTTACTGGTTACTATTTGTTGAGTAGTTACTAGTTACTATTCGTTGAGTAGTTACTGGTTACTATTTTGTTGAGTAGTTACTGGTTACTATTCGTTGAGTGGTTCCTGATTACTATTCGTTAAGTAGTTACTGGTTACTATTCGTTAAGTAGTTACTGGTTACTATTCGTTGAGTAGTTCCTGGTTACAATTCGTTGAGTAGTTACTGGTTACTATTCGTTAAGTAGTTACTGGTTACTATTCGTTAAGTAGTTACTAGTTACTATATATTATGCATTTACCTAAGCATTTACCCAACTCCAAATTTTAAAAAAAATTAATTTTTGTTCCCTCGTAAGGACTCTAGAGATTTTTCTGTTGTGGATAGAATACTTCTATCTCGATTTATCATTCAGCTAAGTGAAAACCTGAAGACCCTCAGGTTATCCGATACGTTTCTACATCAATGAAAGATTTTAGACGGCTTGCTTGCTTTCCACAATCATTTGCAAGTTTTCTCTGATTTCGCCTAATCACTTGTTGCTTCGATTTGCTTTTTGCAAGGGTACACCCACAACCGCTTAGGCTTATGTGCAGACTACCCCGGTTTTCCTAGTCTTGGGGGCGAACTGGACAGAAAATAAGTTTTTAGCAAAATATCCCATTTGAAACATTACAAGAAAACAACTTAAATGTATTTAACATTTTGTGAAGAAAATTTGAAAGAGCTATAGAGTTAAAAATTTTGGAGCAGACTTCTGAATTGTGTAGGTACATGTAGGGATGGGAGGGAAAACTATTCTTTTCCGATGATGTGTGTGATAAAGCACTGTGTAGTCAAAAGTAGTTTGCAACAGTTTTGAGGTAGAGTTCGATTTCAAACAGGTTGTAATGACGTGGCCGAACACAACGCAGCGACATGCGGTAGTTACAATGTAACTGAATATACTTGTAGAATCAATGGACTACAATTGTTTAAGGTGCAGTAGTAATCTACACAGAATATGCTGACTTTGTAATGAAATGTGCAGTTGTGGATTGAAATGTGCAGTTGTGGATTGAAATGTGCAGTTGTGGATTGAAATGTGCAGTTGTGGATTGAAATGTGCAGTTGTGGATTGAAATGTGCAGTTGTAGATGCAGTTGCCGATTGAAATGTGAAGTTGTTGATTGAAATGTGCAGTTGTGAAGGGCCATTTGTGTGTTGTGCATGCAGTTCTAAATCTAAAACTGTACAGTTGAAACCTTGGGGTAAAAAATTCAAATTTTCAAATATTCCTTGGGCAACCTCCCCCTCCTCCCTCCACTCGCTATTTCTTTAGGTGTGCAGTTGCACTTTTAAAACTACACAGAAAGTGTGCAGTTTCTTAAATACACTCAGGATCATTGCAGATCGATATTTTGCTTCAGTGCATTCTGATAAGCATTAGCTATGAAGCTGTGACAAGTGATGTAATTTTTATTTAGGATTTTTATTTTCTGGTTATCAGAATTCTGCAGATTCGGGCTACTACTAAATGCCAGTCTGATGCTCATGCGTGAACATCCAGAGAGAGTTGAGGCGAAAAACGAACGCTTTCCATATTACATGTATTTGTATTCGAATGGTGCCGCGTAGTGCTTTGTTTAGACACCGTCTTATCTAATTGCTTCTGTCCCGTGTATACACGCCAGTGGAGTGACTACCGTGAGGGGGCGGGGGGGGGTGGGAGGGCAGTTGCCACCCAGATGAAACGTCTACCCCAAC
>JAQIWG010003594.1:0-17568 GCA_034695025.1 Chamaedrilus cognettii | reverse complement strand
CCGGTCGCCAGAACCTTGTGTGTGACGAGCGCGACCTTGTACTCAATTCTCTGCTTGACGGGGAGCCAGTGCAGGTCTCGGAGCCAGCACACGATCTACTTAGAGCTAAATAGATATTTGACATCCGAGCGTTCTGAATCTGAACTTCTGATATCAAGGACACTGAGATCGTCAAAAAATAATCACAAAACATTTTTATCTTCTTTTCAAATTTGAATCGATTTGTTAAATAAAATTATTATCGTCTCAATCTTCTGAAGAAAGCTACTATGCTCATGGGTCGTGGCTAGAAATAAGTTTTTTATTCTTCGCTAGAATCAAACGGCGCAAGTCGCTTGCAGGTTGAATCTCAACGGTCAGAGTGTGGCCGTATGAGCTAAGGTGTGTACCTTAGGTCCATGGTAACTTTGTTGAACAGAGTTCATTGCGTAATAGGCCTAGTGACAACATGAAGCGCAAGACGAGACTTGACTTTTCAAGCTCTTTGAGCCATATATTTTCAATACTTTGATTTGTGTTATTATGACGTCAAAGCAACTTTCGAGATGAAAAAATATGTTTATATAAAAGCTGGTCGAGTCAGATGTGCCTTTGCCCGTGCCATTGCCGGCCATGCTCATTCTAACCTAAAACCCCTAAACCCGACCCTAACCCTAACCCAGCCCTAACTCTAACTTGCTAACCCTAATGGGGCCCTAACCCCTTAACTTTGATCTCGATCAATTTTTAATTATTTTTTTTTTTCTATCGGCAACGACTATTTGCTGGCAACGACACGGCCGGCAAAAGCACAATCTGATTCGAACCGCTTTTTTTTACTGTATATCAAAAGCTAGTTTTCACAATGAATGAACTAAAGTCACCAAAAGTAATTACATACTCTAAAAATAGTATACTACTAAGAAACCTTACAAATTCAGTAATTGATCTAGTGTAATACTCTTTGTCTAGTGTAATACTCGACGAAAACAGCAGAAAATGAAATTGCTTCAGAAAAAATAAGTAAATCAGCATTTGACTGAAACGCAATCGGATTTTGCTTTGCATGCGTCGGCCTATTGGAAAACGAACCTTGTTGCAGCTTAGTAAGCCAAATTACTACATTGCACCCTAAGCGCATTGAGTGAACAGAAGATGGCAGTTTTGCCAAGAGATTTTAGACTTCTTAGCGAAATGAATAAAATTATACGACGAAACAATATCAACAGTAGTAAATGCAATTGAATGCGAGCACATCCTCAACAGCAGTCATAATATCATTGCAACACAACGACCGTCAAACAAAACAAACATAGCAAAATAGCAACAGCAACACTGCAAAGCTAAAGAGCAAAAAGAACAACTGATGCAACAGCAGAACGAACAGCTTATCATGGATGGGAACAGACGTCAAATGGCAACTACATGTACAAGCCGATCCAGCAGCAGGAGCAGCCGTACTCCACGAAGCCGTTCGGTCCGCAGAAGCGCCCGTCGCAGCGGCGTCAAGCACAGAATCATGCGCTACCCACGGCGCAGATACGGCAGAATCTACCCCCTGCACCCGTGGAGCGCGTCGAAACCGCGCAAGCCAGCAGCGATCTACTATGTTCATAGCCGGCCTTAAGGCCCCCCGCGTCCTCGGAGCTCACGGCTCTGGAGGGGCCAACAGGGAGGAAATACATCTAATGAGACATAGCAATTGAGTCAAAAAGTGTTGCTTAGACTTTTCTTTATAATTTTTGGTGACACATGCACTGGGAGTTACTGGGGCCCACTGAGGTTTATTGATTCATAAAAGTTTTGGGACAAATTTATGTGACTACTATCCCCTCCCTCACCCGGGTCATGAGTTCAGCAAGGAAGAGAAAATGTCTGTTCAGAGAAAAAAGGATTTGGGGTCTAAAATGAACTTTTCGGGGGGGGGGGACCGGGGGGCGACCGGGTACACTAACGCCGGCCCTGACTATGTGTGCGTCACCTGCGTATGCCTTAGCTCAATTTCAGAATACTGGGAGACAGATGCAAGCTTATAAGTTCCTGGATTGTATTCGCAAAGTGTGCCAGTACCAGACAGAATGACGTTGAAATAAACGTTGTAATTGTCGAATATTCGCATCTTGCGCTTCCGACAACTGAACGGATTGTTAAGCGGCAGTCACTGGTTGTTACAGGGCTGCTTGTTACAGGGCTGCTTGTTACAGGGCTGCTTGTTACAGGGCTGCTTGTTACAGGGCTGCTTGCGACAAGAAGACTGGTGCTTGGCACGTCGTTGGTCAAACCCAGTGTGCGGAATATTTTATTGCGCTATACTTATATATAATATGCTAAGCTAGTTGGCAAAGTACACATGTACATGTGGGCCTGCATGTCCGAATGATAAGGGCCAGGCATATACGCGTTGTTTTGCTAATTTAACTTCGTCACACAATGTGTTGGCGGCGCTTTCAGCGTCTCAGCAACTCTGTTCACGTGCAACTTCACAGCATGGAAAAGAATTCCAAACAGTGTGTCAACTAAATTACCAGTTTTTTTTCAAAGGACGCACACGTACTCGTGCAGCGCTCTTGTGCAATGGTGCTGTAAAATATCTTACGTGTGTTTTGCATTGATTATTGTCAGAAATTGATTAATTTGAAATTGATTTAGCTTTCAATTTCTGAAAATAATATTCTGAAAGAGGAAGCGTAAAAGATAACACTTGATTGTATTAGATTACTGCATGCCTTCTCTCTCAATAACGCCACTAGTTCAGTACTGTCCATTATTATTGTAAGAGCAAGACTTGTGCGTGGATTAGAAGCTGTGGCTAAAACCTCTAAAAGTTACAATGATATCATGCAACTGAACAAGATACATGTACATTGTACATTATTACTTAGAGCATGTTTAGTAAAGCTTACATGTAATTGTTATATATAAATATTTTATTCACCATCAAGGTAGAACACAATAAAGAAATAAAAACTTAAATAACGACAGTTGAAGTGCAAGCTAAATTTTGGTGAAATTTACAATATCAGGTGATAGAGTTCAGACAATTAGCGAAACAGTCATTAATGATACGCGACGAGTCGAGCACTAACGACTGCGTTGATACGTTGTAAGAATATAGCTAGTCGTGACAGTTAATCATGACCTGATAAATCATAAAGAGCTCTCAATATGTAACAAGGGCTTAATTTCAGCGAGTCCAAAAAGTTTATTTCGCGTATTGCAACAACGTGCTCCACTGGCAAATATCCAGTGTAGAATTTACACTGAGTAACAATTTTGGTATCAAATGTGTTATTATTGTTGTAGTTATTTATCGCCAAATTTCAATTAACACGACGGAAGGCTATACTTGAACTGAATAAAGTATAATAAATCAAAAAATTAATCTCTTGTCCTCGTAAATATATAACCTTCAAATAAATTCAAAGAAAATTCTTTACTTCGCTATGATGTTTTGCTTAGTGTCTTAAGAAATAATCTTTTAATAAACCTATTCGGCCCATGAGAGAAACCTGGCTTATGATATGTAGATCGACATTAATTACTGGTCTCGAAGTTCTTTGCTTTCGCTTGGCTTGACGAGCATATCCTAATTCGAGTGCTAGAATGGAGAACTATTAGGTAATAAAACTGCAACTCGGCGCAGAACGCGTTGCTGCATACAAATCAGCCGGAGTCGCATGAACTCGACGACTTGCACAAGTTGCAGTTACATGCATGTAGATTTATCAAATGAGTGAAGTGGTCACACATGATTCTTCACTGTATCCCTGCGCTTGCATGCATTATTTTTTCTAGTAATGAAAATTTCAGCAGGGAATATAAAATTATATAATCACACAAAATTATTATGATGATGATTGCAAGACGCTTCTAAAAGAATACAAAAGCAACGCACGAACACTATGGACTATTGTTAATAAAAACCCTAACCACATATTGCCTAAAAATTAGAATTTTTCGTTTTCAAGTTCTTATAGCTGTTTGGTTGACTGGCTATTGCTTTATTGTGCGCGGAAGGGATGATGATATACAATTTGCTCAAAGCGTAAATGAAATTTTGATAAGAACAGTTCACGATATAGATTATAATTCGTTTCAACTATCGGTCTTGTCGGCCTCCTCTATCTTTGCAATTTAAACGTTTTAAACCAAGCAAATCTGCTGCCATTTCAAGTCTTATATATTGGTGCGACATTTACGTTAGTGCCATTGACGTTTAATCAGGCATTGTGCACGGCTATGACACCGCTTCAAAACAAAGCGCCGTAGCTAGAATGTTATTGTTCAGTTCTTGAATGAAAGAAGCAAAGGCCGCGCAACACTAACACGCGCATTCACGCAGTGATTGAGATTCGAACTTTACATTTGGCTCCAAAACGCTGCGTCGATATAAATGATGATTTGATCCGTGATATTTGTGCTGCGCGCGTTGTGCGCTGAGCGATAATGGGTTACAGTGAGCGATATTAGGTCAACACAGGCACAGAAATCTGTTCGCCAGCTGGCGCGCTGATATTACACTCGGGCCACGACGCAAACAAACAATGCGCTCGTCAGGTGGTCACGTGATATTGTTACAGCATCCAGCGCTCTCAATTCAGCCATCAGATCAAATGGACTCATCAATTCACCAACAATAACGATGGTGCATGAAGTCAGTCATGAGTAGGTCCTAGAGGCCACTATTGTCCTGAACCCGATTAACTACACCAAACAACAATGCTGCTACTTGAACAGGTGTATAAATTGTGGAAAGTTCCTGATTTAATAAAAATGAATGAGAAAAAAGACCGAGCCCCATATGTGTCCCATCATAGCCTTGATCAACGCCTAGCTTCGAGCCGAGGTTTACAACTCAGACCTAGGCTTAAGCTAGGTTTTTCTTTAGTCCTGTCTCTGATCTACCGTAACCTCGTCGCTGCATACACGCACATGACCCAGGCTCATGGCATGTTGTTCTTAAAGTTTAGCTTCTTTGGGGCATAATGTTTGAATTGTTTTCGATCCGTGATTTACGGTAACGGATCATATTTTGTTGTTGACCTAGACAAGGCCTACAGTAGAAAAATTGAAGGCATGTTAGATCAGTTATGTCATATTTTGATGTAATACCAAAATGATGACGGCAGAAATTCCCTGTCCCAACCAGTCCCGTTGCGTGAGGGGGGCAGAGAGGGCAGTGCCCGCCCTGCTGGGAAGGTCTGCCGCCCCACTTGCTCCCAGAAAAGTTACTATTGGCTTATGGGCTCGTCCACACTGCTCTTTGTGGAAATAAATCCCTTGCCCCTTCCTGCTCTGTGTAAAGTAAAGCCCTTGCCCCCCACCCCCCCCCCTCTGCTGGGTCGGATATGTTGTCACATAGAAGGGATAATGGATAAAAATTTCTGTCAGCACCCCTCCCCCCCCCTGTCGCGAGGTAGAACGGACGGGAAAACTAGAACTTCAGATAGGGCGTGAAAAGGTCTGCCCCCTGCGAAAATATTTGCCCCCCCCCCGGCTGAGTATGATCACGCTACAGGGCTGCAGTCTCAACAAACCATATGTATTTACATGTACATGTATGAACACTCGAAATGAGCCCTATGCGACTTTTAGAAGTTCTGAAAAAGCCGGTTTTAAGCTGTATGCAGGCCATCTTGGAAAACAAGATTTTTGACATACTGGCACTAGTCAGAATGATCGGGGTTTTTAACCACGGTTAGTTAGCACCTCTCTGAGCAATGTGTTATTAAAAAAGCCATCCATTGCTATTTCTTTGAGGGTAAGGGCTATGTCCACTGGACTATTAAATCGCTAAGTCAGCCGATAGTTTTTCAAGTCAGTCGCTAAATGAAGAGCTTAGCGACTCTAGGGAATAAGTACAAATCAACTGCTCTTCGGTGACGGGGTGCGGTCAAAATAAAATACAATAAGTAGACCTCTATAACAGTTAAAACCAAAATCGTATTTAGCTCTGCAACGACATAGGGTTTGCAGAGTTTGTAAAATATCCTGCACCGCCTGTAATGAATTTCCGCAACGCTTGCTGTGCAGCCATATTTGATAATGCCACAGGTGTCGAACTTATATCATTGCCCCCGTCGTAAATGTAGTATAAACTAATTTTTAACGTTTAATTATCGAGCATTAAAATTCGGAAGATTGGGCTGCATAATATCGCCTTGAGCCAAGAAACTTACTACGTCATGTCAACTGGTTTTGATTCCGCGGCTACAGGTATTCGTTAGTGTCTATTATGCATGTCCATTAAAGCAATTCATGTAGGCCATGGTCCCCCACACAACGAGTAGGGAGGGGGGCATTTCCTACATTTTGATGTATTTAACGGGTAAAAATATACAGGTTGAAGGGAGTGCAGAGGGCCGTGAACCCATGACTGATTGAGGAAGGGGGCCATGGCTCCTCCTGGACCCAACACTCACTTGAAGATCTCAAAGCGTCAATCGCAGCCTTTATTAACAAGTCTGTCAACATTTACATTTTCTCCGCCAGACTTATAAGATCGCCATTGCATCAGCCCATCAAAGAACCATTTACAGCCCTAATACGACGCACGTAAATTATTAAACGGAAGAGAAGAGCCTTAACAGCCACTGATAAAAGCTTACTGACACAGGTATTGTCAAAATATGTCATTGATGTCGAATCGTTTTGTAAGATTAGAATTTAATATTCTTGTTTGATTCTTTCAACTCGTTGGTACATTAGACCTACTTATGCTTGTAGTTACTTGTAGTTCTTGATGGTGTACCATCATATTACTCTATGATCGCTGTAACGGATTCTATATTTTTCAAACACTATCACAATCACTAGGCAACATAATTAATTACGAGGACGTAGCGTTGTGGCCTAGTGGTCAAAGTCGCGGTGCTCGGATTACGGACTCCACAGCGAGTCAGCTCAAATCTCAGCCGCGGCAAAGAATTCTAGTCACTCCGTGCACCCGTGGTAAAGGTCGTTTAAATTCGTCAGCCCCTTAAATAATTATCAATTGGGGTGGAGTGCAGTAGAGTAATTGAAGTTAAAGTTCATAATGCATTTTCAAATATTGTAGTTCTTAGATGCCATGGCATTGTGGAAAGTAATAAGGTGATCAGAAATCGTCAAGAAAAGTCATGTAATGATTTTGTAACTTATGAACTAGCTGATGCGAAATATTGTAATTAACAAACATCATAATCCGTTTTCAGCCCCATGTAATTTTCAATGTTATGTCATTTCCTCATTCATTTACTCTGCATTTTGCGTACATATACTGTAGGCTATGCTGTCGTATTTGTGGCCAGCGTTCGAAAATTGCAAGTAAACTAAAAATAAATAGATTACCGGTAATGCATTCTAAAATTGCCGGTAAGCTATGGTAAACTATGGTAAGCTAACTACGAAAATTCCCAACTGGCGCCCACAGCCACACGATTCGAAATATTAAATCATATTTTCATGTCGCACTAGGATTCAACATCAAAGTACGTTCTGTCAAAAGCAGCGATATTTTCAACGAAACTCTCCAGATTGCTGCCATAAGATACATTTCAAGTGCATTTCATGCCAAAATGTACGTTTTTGATAAGAAGTAAACAGTATAGATTACCGAATCGGTAAGGTATTATAAATTACCGTTATTTAAAGTAAATTGCCGTAAATTAGTAAACTAAAAACCCCTTCAGACGCTATTTGTGTCTGAACATTTGCGTGTTAATTGTCACTTTGGAAACTCGACAATAGATCCTGACCGGTTCTATTTTCTCGCTTTTGCAAGCGAGTAATTCAAATCTCGTTGTTAAGCAGCGACATGATGTTTTGAAAAACTTGTGTTTGAAGAACATACGTTTCAAGCACAAGCTTTTCAAAGGATTACTTCTTGTTTTCAATCACACCGTCTGACTGACTCAGTGCCAGGAATTCAGCGCCAGGGCCCAGCTATTAAAGGCCAAAGGTCCTTTTTGCGCAGGGGCCTACTCAGGCCCACTTTGAGGAAGGACATACAGGGTGCGGCAGCCAAATGTACCTAACTTCAAAAATCAAAAACTTTTTCATTTTTCAACGGATTCAAATCATTCTAGCGCTATTTGATTGAGGAAATATGGGAGTTTTTTTACATATCAAATACAAAAAGAAACGCGCAATGTCCACAACGCAATTTCCACATACGCGTCGTAGCTTTCGTGGCATTCTTCGACGCGCGGTCGATGTGTTTGTTACTTTTGATTGTCGGGTTCTCCAATGAAGCTTATTTTCATTGGAAGAGAGTAATTAGTTGACTGCACTATGGTTATTGGCGTACGGAGAACCCTGATGAAGGCGATCAACGGTCACTTTTTCACCCAAGAATATGGCCCGGCGCCAATAGCGTACACATCATCCTCGTTCCCTTTTGGTTTGAGAACGATGCAACGTGATGACCGTAAATGCTGAACGTTTTCGTCAATTTTACGTAAATTCTTGAGAGTTTTTATCGCCTAGTCAAGGTTTTGTTTGAGAAGATAAATGATTTTAGCAGGATGGCTGTACGCCACACCAGAAAATTAATGCTGAATTGACTTCAACGAAAATTCGACAAGCATCTAATTCTGGCAGCACAGAGAGCACACTCTGGAAAGCACAGATCAAAACTCTTCGGACTTCTTCCTTTGGAAGATGCGATTGAGCAAGAGAAGTTAGCAAGAAGGTAATAAACAATTCGACCGCGCGCGTCAGAGAATGCCAGAAACGCTGCGGCGCGTAATGTGGAAAGTTCTTTGTGGACACTGCGCGTTTATTTTTCTGGTGGATATGTTAAAAAAACTCCCATCTTTCCTCTATCAAATGGCGTAAAAAAAATTATCCGGTAAAAATATGAAGTTTTTGATTTTTGAAATTAGGTACATTTG
The DNA here is from genome assembly GCA_034695025.1 of Chamaedrilus cognettii. Classification (NCBI taxonomy): domain Eukaryota; kingdom Metazoa; phylum Annelida; class Clitellata; order Enchytraeida; family Enchytraeidae; genus Chamaedrilus; species Chamaedrilus cognettii. Next base: position 8,716 of record JAQIWG010003594.1, on the reverse strand, counting down.
ACTGCCGCACCCTGTAGATTGACAGATGCTGAGACTAAACGGTCCACTTCGCGACAACGACTAGACTGCAGTCATTTGTCGCAGAGGCGCAACAAAACTCCGACAAGCTGCCGTCATTAGTTTTCATTTTAAAACATTCCAAGCGGAGTTATTGCAGCGCCATTGCAGAAGAGATTGTAAGCCGTCTGTCTCTTCTTCACTTACTTGCAACGACACTTGACAAATGAATAATTTGCGGTAACCTAATTTCAATATATTTGTTACAAGAACGCATGCATTTGAAATATGCATTATGCATGCTCACTAAAATGTAGCAGCGTGTTTTCGAAAATATTCATATTTAAACGGTTGGCCTATATACATTTCTAAAGCAGTACCGGTACCTTAAATTAAATGACATACACAAAATACAGGCCATGGGCAATTGGGAAGCTTATCTTTTTATTCTAATACAGCGTAAGGATTCAAGTTAGCCATTGGTTGACGATTACAACTAACATCGAACGCGTTGCGGGTATCAGAAGTTAATGTGGCGCAGAGTGCTGCGAGCACTCGCAAGCGATAAGGACAATGATTGGACGACAGACGGAGGACGCCAGTGTCCCTCAAGCTAGCAGCACTACAATGTCATGTAGGCCTGCAGTTATCGTCTCGTGATTTATCGTAGTCCTGTCTATCCCCGCATTGAAGGCGCCTCAAGGGGGCATGTCGATGAAGCATAAAGCAACCGTAAAATTTTCCGTTGATACGATACTCAGCAACGTTTATGAATTTCCTTGGTCCGCGTGACAAGTGGACAAGCACATGTATGTTAGACTGTTTGATGGAGGCGGTGTCAGGGTTATATCAAATCATCAAAATTCTATGTGCATGAATTGTGTAAAAAAAATCCATGAATGTGTGTAAAAAATTGCATCAATATAATACGCCATTTCACAGAGCTATAGGCTTTTAACATACATCCATTATTTCGCATACGCTTTTCACTTACAATATTTTTTTCAGCATTTGGATTCGGAGCAATGCGTTTAATCTTACATCCAGCGTTGGAGGCGACTGAGACGCTGCAATGACGTACCGAGGTGACGAGGTCACAATATCATTAGGGGCCTGAGTTGTTAAATATAAGAAACACGCTAATTTCATTCACCTTCAGAGCAGTGGTTCGACAAAAATGAGATGGGGGGGGGCGGCGTCGGTATTTTGTTGGTAACGGCCGAGGTTTAAATATTGTGCTGGGGTCATTTTTTAAAGGTTGGTGAAAGACTGAAAGGGTCGAAGAGAAGATCTCGATGGGGGTGGCTGGGGAAAAAGTAGAATTATTTTTCGAAAAAGTATTTTGTTTACCATCTCATTTCCTCCGGTTCTACTACGGGTATGGGAGGGGAGGGGGGAGTGACAAACTTAGAGGCGAGAGTTCAAAATCCCCTTAACAATCAGTGGAGTATGTGGATCGCCAAAACTAGACACTCCCAGGGTGTCCTTTAATACTGAAGGTTAAGGGGTTAAAGCGTAGATGGTGAACCCTCCCAAACCCTACCCCCCCCCCCCCCCCCCCCCCCCCCCAAACTGTAGCCTATATTGGATTTTAAAAGACATCTATTACATTGCATAGAATGCTTCTGCTCTACGCATGTTTGAAGCGGTACAGGCTTTCATTTTCAAGTACTTCATCTTTATGAAATTTACCGGCGTAGCTCCTCCATGGTAATAGTATTTATTGCCATGTACAGCCTAATTTGGACGGACTGGTGCATGTACATGTATGCTACATTTATCGATATCTTCGATGCAGCTTTCCCTAGGGATTAGCACATTGAAAGTTTTGCTCTGAACGACTAACAAAGTACCACGAAATGCCCCGAAGCCTGGTGTGGTGAAATAAAGTTTTCCTTGAGTGCTCTTGATGAAAAGTGCACCTTTAACTAAAGTGTCAGCTTAAGCACAACGGTAAGCAAGTAGGTTGCGGTAAGCGGTAGGGTGTTAGCCTAAACGCCAATGTGCACATTTAAAAACACATTTTGCTACCAATATTTATGAAAAGATGCGGTGTACATAAAGAAAAAAGATCAAAGACTAGTTGCACAGAAACATGCATCCGCAATTATTTATTTGTTTATTAATGAATCAATTAATCTATTAAATTATCTTACCTTTATGCATATTATGACATTGAGAGGTTTCACTCAAATTCAGTCCGTTACTAGCAATCACTTCAAGTTTATTTATATCGAATGTAAATAGGCGTTCCTCACATTTTCAGTTAAATTGAAATCTTTTTGCACATCATTCGCTTTTTATTTTACATGACAATTATATTTTGCTTGATTCATTGTCCTTGTAGGCGAATAATGTTCAAAGACACCAAATGACTGATTGGGAGAGCGCAGGGGCTGCTCTGGCGCTAAGTGCTCCCTAATGTCGCCCTTCCGACTCGCGGATCCGACGCGGATTAAAGAAGATAATCCCTCGAGGTCGCTCTCCTATCTAAGCTTTGTTGTCACGAAATAGGTTATAGGACGCATTGATCCTGGGTTAGGAGCGCCGGAAAGGTTGAGGGTTTGGTCTGTGACACCCAATCTTTTGACTCCTCACTTAGATAAACGAATTAGCTTGAGGGGTAAATTCTAATCATTCTGGCAGGACTAATTTATTGTAGATCAATCCACATCCGTCAAGCGTTAATTTATCTGCAGGTTACACATTGTTTGACTGTACTCATGATCCTCAGACATCCTTCAACAGTGTATTACCGCCGGTCCCACGAAGCTTCAATTTGCTAAATTGGTCGCAAATCAACAGCAATCGGCCAATTTAATTTGAATTGGATTCCATCAACACTAATTTAGCTGCCTTTGGTCAATTATTTATAAATCGAGAAATGAATTGCTCGATTTTCGCCGTCTTCTTCAGATAGGATCGCGAATTATCACGAAGAAAACAGAGAGCAAAATCTAGATGGGCGAAACAAGTATAGACAATAATAGCAGCTTGTGTAGGCCTATCAAAGTTATTTTTGAAAGTGTTCAAATTTAAAACAGAATTTGCTGAAAAGATCACCTAAACTTGTCGACATGGTGAAGCTACGTGAGTCGCTCCTCCTGCCCCCCTCCTCCACCCATCACGTTGCGTTTCTGAAGAAAATTAGAAAATTAGCGATGATCTATATCGCTGTCCTCCTATTGCTCCCCAGATTTGTCAGTCTGGCGCCGCCACTGCATCGAAGTTATACAATGGAGCCTGTATGGGCCAACTTACCTTTGATCTTATAAACGTCTGCTATTTTCTGGAAGTAATTGTTTTTTGCTTGTCCTTCTGGACTTGGTCACGAGGTTAAATACAGTTAGTAATGGGTTGCTAAATCAAGCTCATCGCCCCTTTTAATATTCCCATGGTGTGCACTGCATGTACGCTGAATATGGAAAGACATTGCAAAATGTTGCACCAGTGCGGTGTGAACGGCCATTGAAATCAGTTCATTATTTGCGCACGTATCTCTCGACATACATGTATACAGTGTCATGTACATTGTTAGCAACGGAATATGCCCGGATGTTTGAGCCACTGGTTTCCAATCGTCAAAAAGTGAAATTTGATTGAGTTGTGTATAGGATACGAAGATGAATGTGAGTTCGAAAATCTTGCATAAATGAAATAATAAAATGAAGTCAGTCAAGGTCGCAATGCTTTCGTGAGAAAGTCGGCGTTACGGAAATTATTCTGCTTTATAAAAATATATGTTAAATTTTCAGGATACTAGTGGCCATAGTTTTTTCAGAAAAGGTTGCAAAGCATTTATTGCCACTATATCATCCGAAAAATCAACTAAATCAACTAGGCTCGACAGAAAATGAGATAACTAAATATAGGAAGCCAGAAGAGAAGAAACGTCGTCAAAGCAGTAATATTCATCCCTCATGACGCCATTCTAACAATCAATAACTTGTACTAAGCATTACAGCGTTCTCTATAGTTGTCATCTTGCGGACGTCTTATCATGTGGTTGATTCAGTTTTTAAGTACTTTGTTGTCAGCGTAAGCCTACTCGTTGAAATTCTATAAAAATTATGTAACACTCCAAATGAAATATCTGATGTAGAACATTGAAGGCTACCTGACAAAAATTCCAACATGAATGCCGTTTCGGGGCTTATCCGTTCGTGAGGGAATTTTTGGCAGCCAGATACACAAGACTGTCCGTTCTTAAGCGTTCGCTCGAGGAGCCAGAAACGGATCCACGCATAAGTGCTCGCTGGAGCAGCCAGATACAGCCAGATGCACGACTGACCCGTTCATAGGCGCCAGATGGAGCAGCCAGATATCACCAGATACGTGACTGACCTGTTCATAAGTGCAAGCTGGGGCAGCCAGATACAGCCAGATGCAGGACTGACCCGTTCATAGGCACCATCTTGGGCAGCCAGATAGAGCCAGATACAGCCAGACACAGCCAGATACAGGACTGACCCGTTCATAAGCGCCAGCTCGGGTAGCCATATCCTCTCCGGTCGAACAACGATGTCCGTGATGTTGTCGAAGTCTTCAGCGTTCCAGACGAGTCGTTTGTCCTCCCAATCCTGCTCACACATAGAAACGGCTGTGCTTGAACAACGATTTGTGCACATTATAAATGTCAAGCCCATTTTCTGAGACGACATTTATGCGTAGTATAATATCACCACTATATGGCACCAGTATGGCACTAGCACTTGACCTGTTTCAGAGCTTACATGCTTGTTAAATATCTTTCGTGCTCTGCGCGTAAAGGCACGCAACATAAAGATCGCCTGAGGGAACAGCTGCGTCACATAAATTCGAAGTCTTGTGGAAGATTGTGTATAGATGTATAGAACTGGTCGCATTGTTTGCAGCCTGTGTGTGCGTGGATGTACATTTATTAAGTTATTTTCCATCTTGAGCGCGCTTTTATATTGGCGCAGCGTTGTGGCCGAGTGATCTAAGTCGCGGACTTTGGATTGTGAGTGTGGCAGAGAGTCGGTTCGAACACCGGCCGCGGCAAAAGATTTCGAGTCATTTCGCGCATCCTTGGAAAAGGTGCTTAATTTTGTCAGCCCTGGAAAAAATCATCAATTATGGGTGAGTGCAGTAGAGAAGTTGAAGTTGAAGAAGTTGTAGTGATATTCGTTAGTGTCATACTTAGTGTGTACATTTGAAAATTGCCTTGACACCGTCTTTGAAATGCAATGCATGATGTTCGTATATGCATAGGTAGTCAAAGATAAAATAGAAGATAGTGAATGTTTAACTCCAAATCAGCACATTGCCAATGCTTCCTAAATGCAGCTTGTATCAGCTCCCATGATAATTTTGGTTGATCAAGGTTGAACTTTAATGCAACAAGTAATCCACAGCTCTTTTAGTTATCATATCAACCAATTACATTTTATTCCCACTATATAGAACTTTGCGTACTTTATACGCTGTACATTTCAACGACTCAAAGCGTTGAGTCTAAGAAAAATGCGTAATTAAGTTTATTAAATTATCATTACATTCTCGTGAAGATAAAATTCATGATTTTAGATTCACTGAGCCTAGTTTAAAAGCAAATCAGTCAAAGTCGCTCAGTGTATAAACAGAGCAGCGTCTTACACAAATAATAAGTCCGGTGCTCGTTAACACTTGACTTCGCTCGTCCTGCACAAACAATATCATTATCGCAGATTCTTCTTTGATATAACTTAAATTTCTGGTGATAAAAAACATATGGCACCGATTTTCAGTCATTTTCTTAATAGTCTGTTGTAAGTAGTCGTGAATTATTGATCTCTGCAGTCAAACTCAATTATCAGTCGTTGATTGAAGACTTATTGGAGACGTTTGTTTGCTTACACTGCAAGAATCCTGCCAGTCGTAGTCCCAGGTGTCTTCCCATAAACTACCGACTATGTAACCATCAACTGTCACCATCAAACCACGTGTTCCTGCAACACCGCTCGGAGCAAACCTCATAAGATGTAATGCAACTCGACCTTTGTTAGTACAAAGGCACTCAGCCGGTTGCGCTCAAAGGATCTAAACACGATTGCTCCGTGCTACGGTCCTTCGGGAACATGCGACGTTCACCTTTAAAATAACTATGTGAGATTCAATACGCCAACGTCCGGCCATTGAGTTAACCGGCCCCGTCCATGGACCCCCGCACATTGATGTAAGGGGGTGCATTTGCACCCCCCTGGAAAAGCAGATTGTATCGCCTTGAAAGGCAAGTTGCATCCCTCTGTGCACCCCCCTGGCTCCTGCTAGATTAGTCTCTCAAGTGAGAAGGTGGGTAAAAGAAGGGACTGAGCTTTGTCTTCCCCTATAACCAGAAAATGTTGTATTTGCTTTTGCTTCCTATTGGGTTTACATAGGGGTGAGAATTATAATGACTGTTAAGAACGGTTTTAAACATTTATGTCAGAGCACCCTCTCCCCGCTCTCGCTCGTGAGTTTGCACCATCTGGATTGTAAATTGTGTTTTTGCACCTCCCTGAGAAAAATCCTGCGGGGGCTCATGGGGCCACCCTACATCCACTCTGAATCTCAAATATTTTACTTACGCGCTCACAAAATTTGAATCAAAAAACGTTGATGCTGTGCAGGCAATTAGTGTTCACACCCCCAGTTTCCGTGAAACATCCAGCTCCAATGTTTCATGAAATGAAACATTTGAATGTTTCGCAACGCTCCTAAATTGTACAAATCCTGAATACATCGCTGCCCCCTACACCGCGAGCTCCGTCCGACCCTCACCAGGCCCTGGATGCGTAACAGCAGCAGCTGGATCTGTACGCTCACGGTCTCGTTGACGCCGCTCACGCCGCGCGCGTCCGTGTCGTACTCACTAAGCAGGTGGCGCAGCAATCGCTGCTCGGCTGCGGCACTCACAGCCGCTGAAACGCAGCAGGATCACGAATTAGTCATGATCATCACATCGTAAACACGCTCCGTTTGCTATTCATTGAAAGATCCTTGTCGTGCAACGATAAAGTAATGAGAAGCTGTCCGGATTTAAACTTGTTTAACTGCGAATTTTATTAAATTACGGAAAGGGTGAAATACTAATATTAACTGATCCGCTCCAAAGATCAAGGCAATGAATTACGTGGCTTTTAAAAGTACTTTCACGTAACCTGCCTTTTTGCTATTGCTGTAGCTCTCTCTTGTACATACTTATTTCACTGCTGTTCCGCTTCAACTGTTACTGCGTGTCATTTTCACTATATCGCTTCTATTCTGTCGTTTGACTAATGAAGTTCATATTAATACCAGCGCCTTCTGTACATTGCGCATGCGTATGTATTTGTAAAAAATTAGCAACTGTATATTTTCACCTTGGAGAGAGTTTTTTCTTCAAGTGCATACAACTCGCAAGTGAAAGGGGCATTTTTCCTTCCGTGCAGAGCACACGACTCTGGAGGGGGGGAGTGGGGAGCGGAGTGCTGACGGAGACTCTCCACTCATTAGCAACTCACGATCGAGGTTGGGGAGGGGGGGTGCCGGCGAAAGTTTGTGGGGCCATTCTTTAGAGCGTATAACCGGAAGCCCGAATCTTAATTTGTCGACTAGTGCATTAAGTTTGCCCAAATCGCTTCCAGCAGTGCCTCTCAGGCGACGCCTCCCATACTTTGTGGTCAAACTGATTTAATTTTGGAGAATTTGGTTATGAATCGCGAAGAATCAAATCCAGTAAAAATGTCGATGTCTTTGCCGTGTCTGCCGATATAATTTTATGACTCTTGACACAAACTTGAAGCAAAAAATAGGCCTGATATTTTGACAAAATGCAAGCATTTTACAGCATGCCATCAATACGTACATGTACAATTAGAGTAGGACAGTACAATACTGTAAAACATGAAATTTGCGCGTGCATGTAATTTTCGCGAATTTCGCGTATCGGGAAAACTCACGTAAGAGACGTGCAGCAAATATAAAGCTGCAGAAGCGATTGTAATGCGAAGTCCTCAAATACGCGAAAATTAAGTGCAGCTAAATTTCTGTGAGCAAAACCGCAAAAATTACATACAGCACAAAATTTTATGTTTTACAGTAATTGTTCAGAGCAAGAGATCTTGAAAAATGATTTGTCCATATGTGGATGCTGTCGTTAGAATCTGTATCGAATCGCATCGATTGAAATGCATTGGGCTTAGTTTTGACGAGTGCGACGTGTTACAAACGTCCGACACTGTCTCAATATTGACGTCTCCACTCTCCAGTCACCCAGGCTGTGACAGTTACGGCTGAACTCATATTGAGTTGCTACGGCTGTTGCGGGGTGCCCAGAGATGCGTCCTGCTTCTTCAATATTTGGTCAATTTTAATGAAAAAAGTACAGTTATTTCTTCGTGAATATCTTTGTATTTTTGTCTTGTTGCTGTTTTATATTGTCAATTAACTGGAAGCCTTTAAAATATAAAATTGAAAATAAATCAAATGACAGAAGAAGATGAAAGAGTATCACGGAACAAGAAAATAAATTATAGAGTCAAACAGAAAATGCAAATGTTGAAGTGTATACCTAAAAGTATTGTTTACAAATTGAATTCAACATATCACAATAGAGGAGCGTCGATTAATATAAAATGCAAATATGAAATGCAAGAAGGGTCGAAAAAAAAACGATTGCAAGCTTGATAAATCCCTTTACTACAAGTGTAGGCCTAACTGAGAAAAAACGGCATTAATGTTCAAAAATGACGAGAATGGG
>JAQIWG010003593.1:0-17568 GCA_034695025.1 Chamaedrilus cognettii | reverse complement strand
TCGATATCTGCAAGCGTCTGCGAATGCATCGTGGCAAACATACATACAAACACACATCCTCGCTTATAGATATAGATTAAAGAACACAGATTAAACAACTTATTATTCACTATATATATAAAGGCTAATGGCAATGCGGACCCACTCAAATATAACGTTAACAGCACTATAAATAGTTTTCAAACAATAGATATAAGAATCTGCCGTCTATGCGGGTAGCGAATAAAACGAATAAAACGAAGTACTAAACTCTTTTTACATGCGTCGTCCATACTGGTGCAATAAGCTTCTGCATGTATAGCTAGAATAGCAACTTCTCCCACAGCCAACCAACAGAGCTGCAAAAATTAAGTTTCACCTAACGTCTTCTACCTTCTGAACTCTGCCAAGCGGAATCAAGAACCATCTGCCTCTCCATCTGATTAGCCGCCAGTTAAGACCCGCCAATTCAGCGGCTCAGCCTGACTCACTAGTTAGCCTAAGCTTCATCCACACATGTTCCCATCCACAGAGCCATAGCCATCCATAGGCCAACTCCGCCAGCCTGTGTTCAAAAAATGCGCCAACTCGGGGCACAGTCACGAGTACAACTCAAGCCGCAGGCCTGACGGGCGGACTATTCAAGTTTGTACTGACGGTTAGGCTTCTAAATCCCCCAGCCCGGAAACAGGGCGCGCCCATTGAGCTGGCACATGGTTCTCACTAGGCCCCGTGGCGGGCGAGAATGGAATCTGCGCCATTCCATCTTGGCTCTTGCTAATTTGCATACATTGAATGTTTTGGAAACTGAAAGAAGTTGAAATTTTGACTAGAGTTAGTGCTTCGTCAGGGCTAGCAAGTTAGGACTAAGGCTTAAAAGATTGGGGTTAGCTGGCTGCGTTAGAGTTAGGTTAGAGGTCGGGGTTCGGATTTGTGTAGGACTGATGATATCATTTTCAAATTTCCACCAGCCGGTATGCAAATTAGCAAGAGCTAAGATGAATTGGCGCAGATTTCCTTCTCGCCGGCGGCAGCCTAATGAACCCTTCCAGGCTTCCACACACCGGCAGGCTTTAAGCAAGTGCCGCCAATGACTAGGCCTCTGTTATTATGCTTAAACTTGGGGCCCGCTGAGAGATCACAGCCAGTCTGTCTCAGGCTCTCTACTGCGCTGGCAGGGGGCTTCAAAGCGAAAATTTCAAGATACCGGGCAGCTCGAAACTTCTGCAGCCTGTATTATGGAATCAAACTTTACCGCTGCTCCACTATCTATAATCGATTTTATTCGCAAGAGAACGTGCAATACAATTTATACAATATATTATACAGAGAAATATAGAGATGATATCGGAGGAAATTGTTAATACCTCCTTGGTTTTGCTGCATTATAGTGAAGAAAAATCATGAAAAAGGCTTCAAAATAGCGCCATCGTGCTAATGCATTTTAACTAAAATATTCGACTAGGGGTCAAATCTTGTACACTTCAAACACCCTTTTCACAAATCTTGTATTCCTTACCTATACAAGCAAACCGCTAGAAATGCCTTCTAGAGATTTTAGACCCAGGGACACAAGTCCCAAAGTCCCAGAGTCCCAAAGTGCATTTTAACTAAACTATTCAACTAGGGGTTAAAAAAGGTGACGAATTACAAGCGATTTTCAAGATATTTTGTGCAAAGTGCACTAATCTCAGCGCAATTTTAAATTTAAGGAGTGGAGAAAATGACTACATCTGCTGGCATGCTTCATCCACACCCCCATGCAAATCTTTGAAACTTCACAAAGTCAGAGCTAGAAAATAGCATTTCACAAAAATAAAATTTAAAGGCATAAATTTCACCCAAACAATATTGGTGTCTAGAAAATAAGCACAATTTAATCCATCTTTTCACACCCACAATTCCCTCAACCTCATCGACTAATTTTATTGGAAGGAGCAGAAAGTTCTGCCTCCCACGTTACCAAGCGTGGAATAAGCAAGGATGTCGAGTCATATCCTATCAGCTATGAGTAACCAACAAGTAGCCTTAACAAGACCACGCGGTGCAGAGCAGTGGCTGAAACACTGCCAAAGCGCCAAACCAAGTTGTTGAAGCGGGCCAGCGTCTATCCAATAGTAGGGTACTGAGTTTGGACCTTAGGCAAGTTGGTATAATCAAAAGCCGCCAAAACGCCTCCAGTCTAGTTCCAAAGTTTTCTTCATGGAGTGCATGGAGTGCACAGGACTTCCTTATGTACCTGACGTCCTACTAAACTTTTCACAAACCCAGCTACGTTTTAGTAAAACTTAGATATTATATAATTATACATCGACAATTGACAATTCTGCAGGGAAAAAAAGAGCATCCGGTACTCAGAAAACTACTATCGTGTTGTAGCACTTAGTTCAATCAAACAAAAATCCAGTAAGCCTACAGCCAAGCTGCAATTTGGCCTTATCTTAAGCTCAGCTAAGAAGTAGATGAACTTCCCAGGTCAAACATCAATGTTACTCTCAAGTAGATTAAACTTAAGAGATCATGTTACCTGCATACCTGAAGTCACCAACTAATGAAAAAGAGAACTACTAGTTGAATACCAGACCTTGTATAATAGTTACAGCCTTACAGGCTCAGTTAGTCGCCTCTGCGTGCCATAAGGAGCCTATGTAGAATGCAATCAAGAATGCTAACAATGAATATAAATTATTGATCATTGATTCGATTGGAATTTATTGATCACCAACTTGTAATACATCTTGAAACGTTTTAACATTTGTAAATAGCTCAGATTACATGTAATGTGAGGCTGCTGACAAGGCCTGGCCAGCTTTATTATAAAATCACAAAAGACAAATAAATCGCTCAATCTACTAGTATTCATTGATTCACGCAAGCCTGAGGCTTCCAATTCGGAACTGCTTTCAGTAATCCACTAATTACATATTCATAGCACAATCAGTATAGTAGTGTTTTACTCATCCATCCAGATGAAACATGCTCCGTGTCTAACTAGTCTAAGTGTCTAACTAGTCTAACCGCATACTCCCAGACTCTGGGTGCCCTCAAACTTCTGATCACAAACACATAAATATTCCCAATACACATAGCCAATCAACCCAACCACTACAGGTAGCCAGCCTACAAGACAAGCTCAGGTGTTACAAACTCAGCAGTGCTCAAGGCTATCTAGCAGCTTTCCACCAGCCGACAGATACACCTGATCAATCCAGTCCGGTATTAAAAACCAATCAGCAGCTGGGCAAAAGTGTAGCGCTGCTGAATAGGACGTCAACACTATTCCCACAGCAAGGCATTTTGTTGTTCACAGCGCTATCAACACCTCTGGAGAGGCTCTCACAAAATAGAATTAATATTCCGCTCGCAGTGCTCAGGCGGTCGGTCGGTCGTGTGTAAATGAGGGCTGCTGGGCCATCCAGCAGAGAATGGTGGCCACTGGTCCATCGATGAATGCCGGACAGCACAATCGAAATACAGCAATAAATCAGCAATGCTGCCCATATTTCGGGCTGTGGCGGTCCCAAAACAATTCAAAATCGAGGGGAAAACATTGCAAATTCATGTCTTACAGCTAGAAACTCCTAAAGAAGGCTTATGGTTCGATTTGGTGGGTTTAAAGGCCGAGTACCACAGCTAAGACTAAATTACAGTCCAAAGAAATATCACAATTCAAAGAATCATAGACCAAAGAACAGTCTCTCCTTCCTTCTTTAGTCGCCTTTTACGACTCGCCCGGGGAACTCTGGACTGCAGACCCATTCTCTTTTTACTCCAGTCTGCGGGGGTTAAGTATTCCCGACCCTCCCCCACTGATCTCATCCACAAAAGCAGAAAATCAAACGGCATGCCTTCAGCCGAATACCAAGTGAGTAACGAGCATTCCTCTCATCAAGCGAGCAGCGCACAGCAGCATGCTGCTATAACCAAAGGGCTACAGCGCGCCGTTAAAGTCTGAGTCATCATACTTTATAGGGTCTGAGCAGCTTCAAGCGCCCAGCCACTGCAGGCTCTAAAAGCTGCCCCTGTGTTTGCCACAAACTTGGCCCTCTGTCAACACTAGCGCCTTCTCGGTACACGGTAAAAACTAGCAGAGAAACTTAGCAAGAGAAAGTTAGCTGATCGCACACATAAATCTCATCCAATCTTGCATCCACCATGATCAGAACTGCATGTTACAATGCAACGAGGTCCATATACATGTGCAGCAAATCAGTAAGATCATAGTAAAGTATCACTGCTGATACAAATGGAATAAATCGCTAATCACAGACTTCAAAAGTGAGCTACTAGTAGCCTAACGCACGCGGTCGCAGGCCTACGGGGTATGCAGCTCAAGTTATCGGCCCCCTTCATGCAGCCGAGCGTCATCTTAGCAGAACTTTCACCCACAAAATGTTTAAAACTGTTGCTCTCAACAGAGATATTTGATTTGATTTGAACATTTCTGGATGAGGAACTTCACAGGTTAATAGTTTACCAAGCCGAGAAGTTCGAACCGCTGTGAATTACTTCAAAATTTGATGATATTGCACAGTAGCAAAGGTCTAATCTGAAGGTCTTTCAGTAATATAGGGGCCACCACGGTTTGACAGTTTTATGGTCCGCTTGCCTTTAGCAGAGCGAGACAGCTCGCCGCTGTATTGACACTGGAGATAAGCATTCACCCCCCTTACCTGTGCATCAGCACACAGTTAGCATCATTGTTGCAATCACAGGGCCAACATGTACCGCCACCCACAATCACAATAGCTTGGAATACCATCACCGTTCAGGTATTTTCAGACCGATCAGATGTAGCGCATGGGCGGAGATCGAATTTGGTTTAAATCTGAGGGGTTCAAACTGCTCTATTCTAGGGGGAAAAAAGAGCTCTATCTGTGAAGCTGATATACCACGTGGATCAGCAATCCACATAATTTCACAAGTTGAAATAGAATGCAATCTCATACCCTCCAGTATTCCAATGCTTGATACAAAATATGGGGCATCTGACCCCCCAAAACTCAGGAATATGAGAATCACACTTGTCTTTGTCTTAAGCAATCTTTAAAGGCACACACTAAGAATTATTTTATAAAATTTGAAATAACCTACAGGGTCAACTGAAAAATTAACCTTTAAAATTAGGCTCGTTATAGTACTATATAAATATATTCCCGAGAAAACCTACAGATATGTAACTAATATAATAGAATGTATACTAATAACTAAACGATAAATACTTCGGTTAAAATAATTTTGGGCCTACTTTCACTATAGCCAACGATGACACGTTTCATCAATTTTAATACAGTACGAAAACCACCTCATCGACGCTTCGAAAGCACTGTTCTATTACAAATATCTGCAGACTACAGTGTATAGTCACAATAACTGCCACATCAATAGAAGATACTCTGGGTTCAAGATAACTACAGAGCATAGATCGACCACTTAATAGTTGAAACATTCATTAAGATTCAGTTGAGGAATGCCGACAGGCCAGGGGCAGTGACAATCTATCTAACTACAATTTAATACTGATCACCACGACAGCCAGCCTTATTGTTCTACCCTGCGATGAGGTCATTTGCATAAATCTACCACAATGCATGTGTTCAGTTCTGAATAACGCACACAGCGGGATTTGGATACTCTGACAATAGATTCTTCAAGTATTCCTGTCCCCTGGTTGGTTATTTATCCAATAACAGGCAGCAGGCTATATTATTGCAATTTAGCATTCTATGAAATTAATGAGGCTTCGTAAATAAAGTCATCGATTGCGGACAATAGAACTGTGTAGCTAAATCAACTGTACTATGTATAGCTGTGCAGAAGGGTAAGTAGAACAGCATAAGAACCGTAAAAATTTATAACAGTGCACGGTATGAAAAAATCCAAACTTACTAAGTGAGTTTGGATTTAGAGGCGATGTTGCTGAACTAAATTTGTAGTCTCGTCAATAAGTCTTATCGACACACAGACTACAAATTTATTCAGCAACATCGCCTTATTGAACAGCTTTCGCAGTAAGCACTCTATTCCAAATACTATAGACCATCTAATACAATGTAACTATTAAATAGCAGGCTTCTAATATTCTACATAAAATTCCAAAACTTGATCAAATTAAACTTGCATCTATTTGCAGGCTAAACAAAGATAATCTGATAGCCTATGCCCAGATGTGCCCCTGCTTGAAAGTCAGCATAATGACGACCCCACACTTATACCAACCTTGTCCTAATTTTAGTCCTCCTTATTTGCATCTTCTGGAAGCCATGCAAATAGATTAAAGAGAAGATCGTTTAATCCTTAGACGTTGTGCGAATACATGCAGAAGACCAAACAGAATTTTAAATGGATTCAATGCTCCCGTGTTGAAAGACTCCTTGCTAAGTACGGTACTTAAGTTAAATTACGCTTCTTACTTAAGCAAACAAAGTAAAATATGCATTTTCCTCATAATGTATTATTAGTCTGAACAACAAGTACGATAGTATAATTTATGGCTATAGTCGACTTAGTCTAGGCCTAGCGCACAAACGCACGCGTATTTATGATTAGTTTTGTTGTCCTATGTTGTAGTCCTAGCCCATACAAATTTCTAAAAGGACCGAAAAGTGGGCCCTAGACATTCTGCAAAAAACCTACATCCTACTCATACATCAAAGCCTAAGTAATGATGAAGAAGACGACTGACTAGGTCAAGGGATAATATGTTACTCAAAGTCAATGCTACCTGTGTAGCCTGCTGTTACCATTGCTGCTAGCCTAGCCCACACCTTGTGGGGTAGGCTATAACTTCAACTAGGTTCGTCAAACTTCTTCGTTAAGGGATATGTACGCAGGGTACCGTATATACAATAAATGTACCGCCGTCACAACGTGATCCACTGTCAAATACGCGATCGCGTGATTTTTACTTGCGTGATTTATTCCGACTTTACTACGCGACGCAAATATAGGCCAACTTGTGAATATCTCGCTGCGAATTAAACCTAGCTCAGCCTTTCAGCCTTGCCTCAGCTTCAGTCTTTGGCTGGCCTATTTACAACCATTCACATCTTCGACCAGGAAATGATATGTTGCAGGAGGGTGGCGTGGTTATTAATTACCCCTTTCATAAAATATGATATTTATTCAATAATCTCTCCATTACCATCTTTATCATATATTCAAAAAAGTGTTCTTATGTACACTTTCAAGTTTAGGCTTATATGTTTTAAAGTAGGCTAGTGTACATAAATTCTAGTTTTAATCTTAATACAATATTTGATTGACAATTTCTTAAATCTGTCCGACTGCAATATCATGGCCTGCGTACATTCTTTAGTATAGCCTATCAATCATAGTCTCACTTTAAATAATCGCACTGTTTCTAGCAAACTTATAAATAATGCTAAACTCGAAGTTTCGTGTAACATTTATTCTCGTAGAAATAACTCGCAGCAGTCATGGATAACCTTCTTTGACCACAATAACTTGATTTTTTACAAGTCCGTGACAGTGATGGCCAAAATTTATTATACACCCCCCACCCCACATTTTTTATTAAGTTTTTACGTCATGCAAGCGATCACAGCTACAGGTCACAGCTCGCGGCGCAAGTTCTATGTGAATACAATCGGCTCGCGATCGAAACTTGTTCTTGGTGCTGACATCGCACGAATGCAATTTGCAGTCTATTAGCATTGCTAATGATAGAAAACCATAGTAGAAAACTTGCACGGAATAATTTTTGTACTTTTTTCTATTTGTGTATTTAATCTTTATCATTGAACTACCGCGTCTATGGACAAACACAAGTCCACATACCGACCAATTGGCCGACTTTTCGAATAAAATTGTATATTTTCGAAAAAGGTCGACTTAAAAAAAAGTGACCTCTATGGATATCTGGCGTCGGCGGAAACGCACGGCAGTCGACGCCTGCGGCAGTCGGCGGACACGCTGGCAGTCGCCCACGCACGGCAGTCGGCGGCAACGACAGGCAGTCGGCGACCAATTTTTTTTTCCTTTTGCGTGTATTTTGTTATGCAACATTAGGCAGCTTTTTGAAATATTTTTGCCGGACACTATTCTTCAACTTAGTCGGAGTTAAAAAGTTCTTGAATAGGCACTTCTTGAATAGGCACTTCTTGAATAGGCGCTTCTTGAATAGGCACTTCTTGAATAGGCACTTCTTGAATAGGCACTTCTTGAATAGGCACTTCTTGAATAGGCACTTGGCTTTTTGGAATTAACACAATAGCCCACGTATTGCAAATGTTAAAAAGCACAGTTTTCAAAACGCATGGCCTACATTCATGACCACATAGCCTCACTTCAATTTGCAATATTTTGCTTATTTTTACTTAAATAACCAAGTTATGCCTACTTTTGCTTCAAAAAATGTAGGGGTGTGGTGACACTTGCCCCTTTGCCCGGTGCCCCATTCCGATTTCTGTCCGATGGTAGACACATGATTCAAGTTCGCGCCTGCGACACAAAGGTCTCTAGATCACTCACAGCTCAGACTCGTAGCGCTGAACTGCCTTCATTCGTCATTAGGCCTATAGATACATTGCAGTAGGCCTAGGCTAAGTCGTTGCGGCTTTTCTACGACGTAAGTCCTCAGGCTTAGCAAGCAGTTTATTTTTAGTTGCTGGATGAAGTAATGTTGCCGGGTTATGGACAATAACCAATTTAGACGAGCTTAAAATAAACGCCAGACAAAGCAGTAATTATTGGTGTGATAAATTTATATACACCTTGTGTGTAGTCAAGACCTGGAACTAGCTAGGCTGTGAGCAATCGCTAAAACCACGAATCGCATTTAATAATGTTTACGGCGCGTATGCCCTGTTGCCTATCCAACATACTGAGCTATGGACTCAGTAACCTACAGGCCTAATACTTACTGGGTGCAGCTAGCTAGCCTGTGTGATGCTGAGTTGAGTTGCTGACACGTAAATGTTTCGAAGCTAGTGTAGGACAGCGCGGCCTACATAGTTACATAATGCGCTAGAACGACAGCTCGTAATTATTGGGTGATCGTAGTTACTACGTCAGCTCGACAACAAACAAAGCATTAGTTTGATAGTATATAAGTGATTGTATTCGTCTATTTTTTAGCTATTTAACGCTTCGTTGGCCTTGTGAACTATGGCGCTAATAGTCCTTTTGAACTAGAATTTAGCTTCGGCAGATCCTATGTGTTTTATAATGTTTAAAGTTAGTTTGTTCCATAATAATTACGACAGAGCTGGTGGCCGAGCCTACTTAAATTTATGTAATGTGCTTTGTTATTATAACGGGTGCTCTATTTTGTAACATTGAACTATTGTGTATTTCAGACTGCGAGTGATTATTGAAATTACTGAAGCGGTTCAAAGATCACCATACCGCGGTGTTTATCACATTTGTTACCAAACATTGACTCTTTCTCGACCTTTGCGCTTCAACTCACTTCCACTAAAGTTTACTAAACCCCTGCTACGATCGCGTCAGTGAAGCCTGCGCACAAAGCTACTACAAATTATTAGCCTTATTGAGCCAATATTTCTATCAACGTTACTCCCAAGTTTTCGATCTCATCCGCAGTACAGGCGCCTGCCATGTCGGCCCTGGCCGACCGCGTGGATATTGTGTCGGCGAGCAGCGTTCACTTCAACGCCCCCGACCTGTCCGACGATCACAGCCCAGAGCTCCCCGACCAGCTCAGCCCTGCGTGCTGCAGTAACGGACACAGCTCCCCTCCGGAGAGCAGCTCAGAAGACGTCGCTCACCCTGAACAATCGAGTCCTGCCCTTGACGCCTCGAGCCCAGACACTCCGACCCATAGAGTGGGGTTTAGCGTTGAGCTGGACAGCGCGGTGTTTGACGCGAAGACTCAGGAGAGGTACTTGACGGCCAAGTATCCCAAGCACCAGATGGGGTTGATCAGGAAGAGGATCGCTGTGGAGGACTGGGTGGATTCTCAGCTCAAACAGCTCTTCAACATCGTGAGTCGTTGAGTTGGTTTTACTGAATAAATCTATTTGTTGTGGTATTCATGACGCTGTTGTCATGTCATTGTTTATTCTTCATGCGATCTTGATATCTTTGGTTTTTTTCTATTGTAGCCAAATGTAACTGCTGTCTTTATACTTTAGATCTTTAATAGGATCCTGCTATCATTTTCTTTACATCATTTCAAACAGGTCTACAGGACTAAAATTAAATTTGATGTAAGTTTTTTTGACTCCACACTTATCACATTTGTAACATTTACCAGCAACAACACACAGCTAACCGTTTTGACACAACTAAAAGCTAAATATAAGCAGCCCGCTTATAAAAACTCCTTCAAAAAACTTATGTCGTAAAACACGAAATGTAAAATTTATGCTAAGACAAGATATTGCTGTGATAATCACGCGCTTAATTCAAGCTAAAAGTGTCAAACTTCATGTAGCCTACAACTAGGCTTAGCATTTATTCTTCAGCTTTAGGCCCTAACAATATGGAGCAGTTTCATTTTGTGTACTTAGAGTTGGACTAACTATGCGCTTATTCTATTTTTGTCAGAGTTTCCTCCTTTAATTTCCCTAATATACTGATCCTCAGGCATTGTGGCGCACTGCCTCGTAGTATTGTGCACACTCAACTATTGATCCTCAACAAGCTCATGTCGAAATCACACGCAGTTATTCATAACGCTCGGTGACTAGCTCTATTGAATGATTGGCTTCTTTGACAAAATGTATCTGCCTTATATTGTTAGCACACGATTCGGGTACAATTACTTTGTCTATTGCTGGCTATTGGGATTAGTCTGAGGTGTGGGTGGTAGGGCGTAGAGTCGAGTCGTCTTTCTTATCTTGCGGTCTGTCTGGCCTATGAAGTTATAAGCCTACATAAATATCTGCCCAAAAATGAATCGACTCTTATATTATCTTGAAGTTTTGTAGCCTCATTGTGGGTTCTAGGCGTGTAATCTAATATTTTATATTAAAAAATTGCTCGAATTAAAATTATTAAATCTTAGAGAACACTCTCTCCTAACACCAGAGATTCTGTTTATCATACGAAGTTTGTTCATACGCCATTTCAGATCTTTGAGATAAACGTTCAAACGTTTGACTGACATTGGTATGTAGCCTAGTGGTATAGTAATTAAATGTCACACATTTAAGGATTTTAAAGTGTTCAATAGCTAGGCGATATTGTGTGAATTGTAATGCAACGTGTTAATGTCATCTGGTTGCAGTCTTAGTATAGGCTCTTTTTTTAAGATCTCGAAAGTAGCAGCTGTACACAGCTGTTTTTTGACCCAACATTCTGCCCTATATACGACAGTACCATGGCAAGTTGGCGTTTTGGAAGGATTCTCTTTCTCAATAGTTGATTTATTGCAGATAAAGTCAGCACTTGGTATAATGAGCCGCTCGTATGTAAACACAGGTGCTGGCTATAAGCTTAACCCATACAGTATACAGTCTTGCTGTATGCTGTAGCACTGGCAACGTTGTGTCTGTGAAACCTTTTTGGTCGCATTCTGCTAATGTTAGCAGGAATCTGGTTTAGCTTTCAGTCGGTTACTATCCCAGACGTGGGGGTCTATGTTTTGCGTTGTTCCCTGGTTATATTTACATTCACCGCTACGTGGTCCACCATTTACCACTCTATCCTAGACTCGCTGACCGATGACCTCCTAAGAAGAAGTCCTGTCCAACTTTCTCACCTTCATCTAATTCAGTTTCACAGTCATGTTCGAGTTTAACCACTCTTCATTTTCACTTCATTTAACGACTCTTCATTTTCAAAGCCAGAAATCGTGAAGTTTACGTATAGGATGCAAATAAATTCTAGGCTTATCTATATTTTTGAAATTTATTTGTTTATATATAGGCCTAATAATTATCTTCATACTAAATTCAGAAATAGTGGGCACATACAATTGTTTTAAAACTTAAAATTCTGGTAAGTCTACCAATTATATAGGCTACTTCTTGTGGTCACTTATCTGATTTATAGCCGGCCATTGCTTTTAGGTACAGCTTGGATTGAACTAACGTTGAACAAAGCTAGCTTTGCAAATGATTGCATTGCTACAAATAATGAGTGGCCTTGGTGCTGAGCCGGTGTTTAGTTTCATGCTATATGTAGATAGTTTTCTCTCTGTACCCGCCGGACAGCTGTTGCTTTGTTGTCCCGCTAGCATTGACACCTTGATGGCGGTTCCACAGTTGCACTTTCTGTGCTCGCTTTGTTCTCTGGCCAACTTGCTGTCGCCTCTCTGACCATAGCTAGTGCCTTAAGCATAATTTAGATACCGCTTGAAACGATAATCAGACCCTATTTAATCTTTGATTTAATGCAGTATTCTGTATTTGCTGGTACATACCCTATTGAACAAATGAGAAAAACTTATTTTCACCGTAGTCTGTAGGCCAGTAGTCCGTAGTCTTTAATCTGTACGCCATACAGGCCCAACTTGTACAGAGCCAGCCTATATCAATTACAAATCATTCATGCCTCACACTCAAGAGAGCCTACAGTATGATAGTGACCGCAGCAGCCAATATTCGTTTAGCTAAGTGATAGCTTCGCTATTCAAGGAAAAATGTGTAGACTGCCTTATCGGATTGCTATTACTATCGCCCAACACACAGTCATACAGTCATAATGTCAGAGAGGCGTGTGATATGCCGTGAAGTAGGCCTAGGAAGTGCATCCGGGAAGTGTAACCTGTTGGGCTATTTGGTCCATAGGACTGGCAGACCACTGGCCTGCCGTATGCCCCACTCAACTGTAGACATTATTTAGTTACCAGAATCAACGTCACTCTTCACAGGTCCTTTTCTCCCTTAGATCTACACCCGGTAACGACCTCAATCACCGGATGTAGGCCTAGGGTTCACCTTTCACTGCAGCTAGAGTTTCAGTGGTATTGAACAGGGAGGCTTGATAATTAAACCGAGCTCATCAAACCAGCAGATCGCGCAGCTTTCAATGAGTCATTCGCAGATGGTAGAGGGGAAGGTGGCAGGAAAAGCCCCTATGTCATTCATCACTTTTAAGGGGCAGGGTGGGAAGCCAGGCCCCTCTTGGCTCACTTCCTTTCTCTGAAAATTTGGTTTCTTTGTGTTGAACATGTGTAGTTTTATTAAGAGCTGATGAGTGTTATATAGTGTATAAGAACATACTATATATTCTAGCCTGCAGCATTGGTTAGCTGTGATTCAATGATTTCTTAGCTTAAATTTGCATTTGAAATGTGTAAATATATTATTGTTTTGTACCCTGTGTCACTTTTGAGGTTTTACATGAACTTTATAACATACTACTAGTAGTTTCTTTCATATGAAGAGCGTTTCAAATACAATTGGCTAACGCTTTTTCGCTGCCGCACTCAGTCTGACGAAGACTACGAGACGTACGACACGATCCTCGACTTGGATGAGCTGCTCAACTTCGACAGCGACTCGCAGCGATCCACATACATTCAGGTTTAAACCTCGACCGACTGTTTGCTAGTTTGATTTAGTATTTATAAATAAACGAAATGGCAGCTAATTATTGTGGAAAAATATCATCAGCAGGCTATTGCTATTAGGTAGTACTGCCTGTTACTAGGCAGTACTATTAAGCTGTATCGTCTATTTGACATTTTATTTTCTCCGTTGCAAGCAGTGAAGAAAGGAAGTGCATATAATGCATAATTCGGTTGGTAGATTTTTGTGAGTTTTAGGACCGAGTGTAGACTATAAACAAAGCGTTTTAGTCCAGTCGTTATGCCAAAATACTGAATACATCTATCATGATTTATGGAAGGTATTCAGTATAGAGTTAGCAGCAATAACAATTGCTTTTACACCCCAAGAAGTTTCAAGTTAAAAGTTGAAACTCTGCCGCATATCTGATATCACATCAACGCAGGGTTTCACTGTGAAGAATTATGAACTGTGAACTCTGAGCACTCGGCTTGGTTAAAGAAATACAAGCAGGCACCGCTGGTGTTGTTTTATAATGTCAGTGCACTTAGCTGCTGCGGGCTTCAGAAGTCAATACTACTTCCTTTCAGCTTTCCACCTTTTGACTTTGGATTCAATTCGCTTCCCTGTGGTTGGTAGCTTTTGGTAGCAAAT
This sequence comes from Chamaedrilus cognettii, assembly GCA_034695025.1. Lineage (NCBI taxonomy): Eukaryota > Metazoa > Annelida > Clitellata > Enchytraeida > Enchytraeidae > Chamaedrilus > Chamaedrilus cognettii. Next base: position 3,493 of record JAQIWG010003593.1, on the reverse strand, counting down.
AGCTATAGGGCAATATATAATTCGTTTGATAAGTTTTGACACATAAAATGGCCTAAGACAAGGCCTGGGTGGCTGGTGTTCTTTTCTGAATTATACACACGCTGAGCGTTTAGTCCAACTGTGGGCCTCATGGTCTATTCAGTATTCAGGGCATCGTGCAGTTTAAGTGCAGCTGAATGGCAAAATGGCTTTGTCCGCTGCTTTGCCTCTAGGCTAAAGCACAGAGCTTTGTGTTAATGCTAATTTTAAGCCAAGGCGATGCTACCTTTGAATATTTGCTAAGGGTGCAGACCTTGTTGCCAAGCATAAGCAGGCCACAAAGGATTAAACATAGGCCAGGCTGAACTAACGATGCAATGAGCATTAACAGTGGCCAGCCTTTAGACGGTAGGTAGCCTATTGTCAGCCAGAGTATCGAGGAGCCTAAATAGTTGTTCACCACAACAATGTGGTGAAAGCGACAGATTTTTATTCTGTTGAAAATTCTAGGGCGACGATGATTTCTGACTGACGTCTCTGATTCATGAATCGATTCCTTGATGACCGAATAGAACTCAATACAGACTAGACTGTAAGGTTGCAATGCATGCAGCGATATAAAGCACTTTGTTCAATCCTTCCATCCTAAATCATTGAAATATCAAGTCCTTCATGCTTGGCGATGATGACATGTCTGTTTAACGTCTTGCTGATGACATCCGGTTAGACGCTCTTTAGCAGTCTATCTCGGTTTGCTTACAACTCGCGCTGTGCCGAGTTGTCATTGAATGACAGTGAATGAAAGAAGCACTGGAGCCTGATGTTTAAAAATTTAGCAGTAAGCCTAGACTACACACTGGGGTCATGCTTCAGTGATTGGTATGCGTTCACGGGTCATATTCATAAAATTACTCACACCGTGACCAATGAAGAATTATGGGTGTTATCCCATATTAAACCCCAACAGGAACGATGTCGAACGAATGAATTTCAATAGAAAATTTAAAAAAAATTGACTTTAGAAATTACTTTCTCGGTTTGCCATGTACTTAAGATTAAAACTAACTAGTCTGTTGGCATCGTTAATCGTATTGAACCTTGTTTGAGAATCGAAAATTCTAAATAGGCCTACTGTGCCGCAAATTCTTTACTAATTTGTTGAAAATTATTTGCTGTTGCCTACCCTGGATGGCTAGGCCTTGCTGATAATTATCCACCTATCTATGATCGTTAGTCTTGTGATACGCAGTGCAGACCGTTGTTGCAAACCTAAATATTTAACAATTAATTTAATAACTAAATACCATTAGTGCATTGGTTGACAATGATTAACACAGTAGACAATCATGCTAATGATGTTCTGAGTTGATTTAGGCACGGGCTGTAAGGTCACAAGACCAGCAGTCACGCTGATCTTCAGCCGATGTCAATAAGTGCGTTATAAGCTAGCAGCTTAACTTGGTACCTAGGCCTAGAAATTGAGAGATTAACCAGTCGACGTTAACAGCTTTCTATTGATATCCTCATTGCATCCAGTCAGCAGCCATGCATGGGAAGACTGGTTTTGAGAAAGTTAAGTCAGGGGGAAGACAGCCATAATATATAATATATAACAAGCATGCGGCACTTCTAAGAAGCATGCTGATTAGTAGTCCAATCACGGGATATTTTGAAGCGATGAACTCGGCTGGTACTTTTGAAAGGCCATTAAGTGTGTCTAATTACTAGATGATCGTCCATGAAAGTAAACGTTCTGTCACCAACTTGTTTTGCATGACAGAAGAGTGTTATTATGGGGTGCTACTGATGCTTTTATGTTTTTTTTTGTATGAATGGGCCTATGCATCGTTTCCCTGAATAGTATTAGCAATAGTTGTACGCTATGCCTGTATGCCTAAACCTCTGTAATAAAGTCTAAGTTTTAGATAGGCCTGCATCTAAGGCTTCTAAACTTTATAATTAATAGTTATTAAAGCTCTGGACTTTTAAATTTTTTCATAAAAAATCACTTAAGCTAAATTTTTAGCCTGTCGTTGGATTTGAGCAAAGTCATGAAAAATGCATGAAATGGCGTCATTATTGCATTCTTACTAAATTATTATCCAATTACCGGCCAAGAACCTACATCAGGATATAATTTCAATGCAATTTGATCAGAAGGAAATTGGCAATGTAACATCTGCGATAGAATAGCATAGTTGGTATTTAACAGACCGTCTAGTAGGTAGTCAGTAGGTAGTCAATACTTGCTAATAATATAGCAATATGCAGTCGGCCTGCGACTGTCGCCAGATGTCCAAAAGTCCCAGCATAAACCTCAAGTCATAATTGTTACCAGTTTTCAGCGGTTAGTGTATGAGGGTGATGTCAGGTAGGATGATATCAGAATAATTCGTGTACATTTCAAACATGGCCAGTGCTGCCATTGCAATGCTGTAAGTCTATAACATTATGTAGCCTGCGGCACCATGCGCTTGGCCGATATGTCAAATATTTATGTACAATACGTGAGCTAACTGAAGCCGACTTGTGAACCCCCCTTCCCCTCCCCCCGGCCCCCCCCCCCCCCGTCCTCAGAATGTTGAACCTGCGCCTGTTTACTGATGATTAGGCCTCTTGCCCTTAACAGCTTTCAACGCCAGCATAGCGATTCAAACTAGCCAAGCTATTTACAGGAGTCGTTGTCAGTTTAGTCATTTTCAAGCCACATGTGGCACATCAAGATAATATTATTTAATTGGATTGGACAGCGTGTTGACAACGCTGATGACTAGCCGCTGGCTTTTGTTTGGTTAACTAGGCAAGCGACATTGCCCTGGCTGGGTGTCTGTTGGCATTTTCTGGCTTTGGAACACTTTGTGATGAACATACTGTTTTTGACATTAGCACTGTAATTTGCAACGCTGTTTGAAGATGATATGCACTTAGCAGTAGGCTACTACAGCAAATGTCATCGTGATCAATATATAAGCAACATGCAAGCAAATATATGTATAAAATTAGATGTATGTTTGTGTTTTGCAGCAAAAGATATCTCACGCTCCAAAAGATGCATCAGAGCTGGCTGTAAGTTTTTCAACCGATAACTTAATTTAGAGTTCTATTCAAATTTGTAGCCACTCATTGGTATCTACCGTATCTTTTTCCATCACATTTTTGCAATAAGCCAGTGATCAGTAGATAAAACACGACTTGGTGAATAATTGAGTAAAACATTACGAATCACTGAGTAATTCGAGCAATATATGCTAGAGCATGCGATGATGTGTGAACAGTGCGATTATTTCAGTTTCAATTGCGTCAGTTTTGCTGTTTCGTCATTTTTTACTTTCCTACTTGTGCTGCCTAATGTTGTCATCTAACAGTAAGCTTCACAACTCGTTGCGCAATGCATATACACGGTATAGCTATTTTTATTTAGTAAGCGTACTTTAACACACGCTTGCTTATTTGTCGATTAATTCACGCATTTGTATATGTAAGTATTTACATTTGTAAATATATATATATTTGT